>SNQJ01S0013821.1:449813-482544 GCA_010110895.2 Picea sitchensis
CTTTGATGATCTTAAGGACATGTATGCAGATGATTCAGACTTTAAGGAAGCTTATGAAGCAACTGAGAATCCAGTTCTCAGAGACAGAAGCCAGTGGATAGAGTATGTGATCCAGGATGGATTGTTGTTCAAAGGCAATCAACTGTGTATTCCAAATTTCTCCATGAGGGAGAACTTGTTGAAAGAAAAACACAGTGGTGGATTAGCATGACATTTTGGTCATGATAAGACATTTGCAAAGCTGAGCGAGTCATACTTTTGGCCAGGGATGTGGTCATAAGTCAAGAAGTTTGTGGACAGATGCAGGATTTGCCAGCATTCAAAAGGAAGGAAGCAGAATGCGGGTTTTTATCAACCATTACCCACACCTGAGAGGCCATGGGAGGAGATTAGCATGGACTTCGTATTGGGATTGTTGAGGACACAAAGAGGTGTTGATTCAATATTTGTGGTAGTTGACAGGTTTTCTAAGATGGCGCATTTTATTCCATGCCAGAATACCAGCGATGCGACCCACATCGCAAAAAAATAATTCAAAGAGATCGTGCGACTCCATGGATTACCGAAAAGCATAGTTTCGGACAGAGACACAAAATTCATAGGGAATTTCTGGAGAACATTGTGGAAGAAGCTGGGAACTAATTTGATGTTTAGTTCTGCTTATCATCCTTAGACGGATGGACAGACAGAGGTGGTCAACAGAAGTCTGGGAGACTTGTTGATAAGCTTGGTGACAGAGCACCATAGCAGCTGGGATAGCATATTACCGCAAGCAGAGTTTGCTTACAATGACTCAGTGAACAGAAGCACATGAAAAAGTCCATTTCAGATTGCATATGGAAGACAACCAAGAGGGGTTTATGAATTAAGGGATTCAGAACAGACTGATACTAGTAGTGCTAGCGCAGGAGAATTCGTTGAAGCGATGAAGGAACTTCATAGCCAGGTGAAGGATCGACTATTGAAGTCAAGTCAGGAGTACAAACGCAGAGCAGATCAGCATAGAAGACAACTTCAGTTTGAAGTTGGTGATCTGGTTTTGGCACATTTGAGGAAAGAAAGGTTCCCGAGAGGAACATACAATAAGTTGAAGATGAAGAAAATTGGGCCATGCAAGGTCTTGAAGAAAATGGGACAGAATGCTTATGAAATTGAGTTACCAGATGGGATCAAAATTTCTCTGATATTTAATGTCTCGGATTTATACCCATACAGGCTTGAGGAAGCAGGAGCATAAGGTGATGATCAACCATAGATCCAGTGGCAGAAGCAGATGCCAGTTGCAGAGAAGCCACAGATGGAGCAGATACTGAATAAAAGAGTGGGTAAGAAAACCAGAAGGAAAGAATATTTTGAATATTTGGTCAAGTGGAAGGGACACCCAGTTGAAGATGCCAGCTGGGAGACTGAAGTAGAAATTCTGAAGCATGGACATACCATACAAGAGCTCATCGACAGGATCCCATGCAAATTTTCAAGAAAGGGAGTATGATGCAGGAGCATCCCTCACAACAAGAAAAACCAACGTGGAAGCAAAAGCCAGCTGGAAGACGTCCAGCTCAAGTTTTTGAATTTTTAAATTTTTCCTTGAAGTTGATGCGCAAACATAAATGAGATCATTTAATTTAGGTGCCTTGGTAAAATGTAATCAGACCTCAAGCCATACGCTCTCGTCTGAGATAGCTTGGTAAAAATGTAATCAGACCTCGAGCCATACGCTCTCGTCTGAAATAGACAAAGGCATTTATAGTAGTAGTTGCAGGTAGATAGAATTGAATTCTTAGATTAGATAGTTCTTGAAGAAAGATGGAACCGGGATATAGACACCCTCATTTGTATCATTGTAAGAGAGTTCAATTAAGAAACAGGAGTAAGAAGAGTCTAGAGCATAGGAGAATAGCAAAAGAGTTGTAGAAAACACCCATGTACAGATCTTGAATTAATAGAAGAAGTTGATTCAGATTCATGGTTGTTGTGTTATTCTCTGTGTATGTGTGTTGAATGCTCTACTTATGAGAATTCCTTTTGTTATGCATTTATTATCATGCTGTTTGTATGACTTCATGTGTCGAGATTGAATTCTGAGAGGAAGTGAGGTGAGTTACAATTGTTTCTCTTTTGAGTGAGGATTCCTGCAAGGAGTGCAGTTGGAGTCGTCTGCAAGGAGTGCGTTGACAGAAGGCTCAGAGAGTAAACACTTGTTCTCAAAGCACTCAGAAGTGAAAGTGAGTTGCTAAAGCCGTGCAAGGAGTGCGTAGGCTAAGGAGAATCTCAGTCGTGACACTGAGCAGAAGCTTTGGGAGACTACTGTTGTAGGAGTGCGCAGAGTCGTGTGACTTCAACACTTAGACGTGATTGAAGGTTTGCCTCAAGAAGTGCGCGCAAGAAATTCTCTGAAGGACTTGAGAAGTCGAGAACAAGATCAGGAGGTATAGGCCTTCGATTTCACTGAAGAACAAGTGTAGGGAAGCTGCCATTGGAAGTCAGAGGAAAGCGTCACAGGTCGACGAGCGAGCAACGAGCCTCGTGGTGAGACACTTCTTTATCTCGCGGAATCCTCAAGGGGAGAATGGATGGACGAAATCTTGGGAAGGGATTTCACAAAGTTCAGAGAGCCGTCGGATCTCCCAGAGGTGCAAGGTAGTTACAGCATAGGCGTGGAGAGGATTCAAAGCTCAGGAGGAGCAGTACCATTGATCCAAGTCAGTCAGAGTCGTTGGATTGTTCACGAGATCGTGTATCGGGACCTCGTGAGAAAGGACTCAATGATTTGGGCGTGAGGTTGCAAGAAGCGAGATTCTGACCGTTGGAGGACAGGTGGCACCTCACATATCGGGAGCTTGTAAGTGGAAGGGTTGAGAAATTGGTGTTAAGAGTCGCGAGGTGCGAGGTCACGAGGCAACGAAGTGGTGAGAGATTGTGATTCGTCCATCTGAAGGGACAGGTGTCAAGGATCGAGAGATCTCGCGAACTCAGGGGTTCGCAGGGTCAGAGCCCAAACATTGGGTATACAAAGTCACGAGGACGCGAGTAGCGAGAGAAGGACAGTCGTCGGATCCATATCGTAGAAGGACCGTTGGATCTGCATGCGGGATCGTGCATCGGAACCTTGTGGGAAAAGGCTCGAGAACTTGGCTACGGAAATCACGAAGTCGCGAGGGAATGAGGTCGCGAGTCTCAACATCTCGGACCTCGGGAGTCGACGTAGAAGTTATTTGACCTCGCGAGAAGCGAAGTCGCGAGAGAGAGAGATTGCGAGTTTCAGCGTCTCGGGTAATTGAGGTTGGAGAACCAAAATTTTGGTACCGAAAGTAGCAAGGTCGCGAGTAGCGAAATCCCTAAGGGAAAAGTCAGCGAGTTGACTGACCATCGGGTCTCGGGGATCCGAGAGCCCAGCGCTCAACCTTTGAACTCGCGAAGTCACGAGTTCCGATTCCCCGATAAATCAAGGAAGGGGGGATCGCACAAGAGAACTGTGGGAGCAGATTTCCCGATAGGGAAATAGAATAACCTTAGATTTCTTCGGGCCGAGAAGAAGAATATCCTGTGAGTGCAGAGGTGCCTGGGTGGCGCGCGCCCCTACGTCATCTTTCTTCTCATTTCTTCCAAAAACAGAGAAGCAACCACATCCTCTAGATCTAGTGTTGTTGTATTACTCCCAATATCCAGGACTAAGCTATCCCAGGAATCTGACAAATAACATAATAGGTTGATACACTTCTCCTCATCAGTGATATTTATATCCACCGATGATAACTAGCTTAACATGGTATTAAACAAATTTAAATTCTCAGTCACCGAACTTCCATCACTCATCCTTAGAATATACAATTTATTTATGAGAAACAACTTATTTACCAGAGATTTCAAATGGTATAAGATTCCCAACTTGTCCCACATTTTCTTGGTCGAATCTTCACCCAATACATTCAGCAGTATTGAATCTGCAAGACAAATCCGTATTGTACTTCTTACTTTTCTTTCAAGTTTCTCCCAATCTTTCATCGACATTCTTGTCGGCAAGGTACCTGGATAGAATGGTATCCATTGTTCTCGATATACAAGAATATATTCCATTTTAATCTTCTAAAGCTCAAAATTATAACCATTGAATCTTTCTATCTCTATTATGGAACTTCTCATCATTCTTTACCATGATCTTTAAAACAATTTATGACTTGTGACTCTTACTGTAGTTAGGGTTTAGTTCTCAGATTCAAGATTGGAAAATCAAGATCTGATATAATCGCCAAAGCATTACACCGCTCTGATAACTCACTTGTCGGGGTAGACCTAAGTTCTGATACCACATGTTAGGAAATGCATGACACTTCCACACTAATCCTAGCATAAGAGAGGAATAATTTAATCCAGAACATAAATGAAATAAGCAATCACACAATACATCGAGATTTTACCTTGGAAACCCTTAACCGAGAAAACCAACATTCCTTTGAGTGTTCTTCTCTCTTTTTGTATTATTCGTTCAAAATAAAAGGTTACATGTCGAACCTTGGTCCACATCTAAGACACAATCGACATCATACCCTCTTTCAAAAACAAGAACAACCCTGTAGCCAATTCATCATACATATGCATGGCTAGTAACCTATGATTTACCATGCATTAGAATTACATCATTAGAATTCTCGCATTAGACTTTACGAATTTAAAACACACCTATTTATAGGTTTTAAAACAGGCAAAACCCTAAATATTTGCACCCAAAAATGGTTACAGATCCATGCATATCATTGGCTACAAATCCCGCAAATCTCGGGATTCTGTTACAGTCGACTCCAAGTTGGGTTTACTAGTCGACTACCTATCAGTCTTCTTTCAGTCTCTAGTCAGTCATCACACATCCGCACTTCAACCTATTATTAATTGAATTTCCATTGATATCTTTGACTTCGACTTTACCTGGTCAACTTACTCGACCTTTGACTTGTTGTCGATCTACCTCGACTTCTAACTGTTGTCGATCCACCTCGACTTCGACTTGTTGTTGATGTTGTCGATGTTGTCAATCTACCTCGACTTCGACCATCAATCGATTCACGTTGAATAGAATTTCATTGCACATAATATAAAAAACCAACAAGAGTAAATGAGCAGGGATGCCCCATTGTCATGATAAAAGGAAACATGATTATGTTTTTAAAGACTACATGTAAATGATTGTGAAAAATCATGAGCTAAATAATTTTCAATAGATATGGAAATGAAACTATAAAGTGTGCCTATGGTGGGCACACACACCACCTGCTAAATCATACGATTAAGGCACAATGTGAATGCAAATTGATAGAATAAATGTGCATGTGTGAATGCACAATCCGAATGCATAATAGAGATGCATGTTGATAATTCATTATGGAATATTGGGTAAGAATCTGAAATGACAAAGTTGAGATTGATTCGAGGTTGAGGTCATCTTAGATAGTGATGTATATGCAATAAGGAAGTTGTGTGATGAGACAATTCCATGTGGAGGAATTGTGTGAGGACTCCGTCAGGAGAACATAGTCATAATATTAATGAATGTTGGAAATTTAGACAATAGAATACAAAGTCTATTTGTACAATAATCTTGGATTACATTTTAAAGTATCATGCATGTGTAAAATATATGAAAATGAATGTTGAACAACCTGATTTTGTCTTTGGTGAATGTGTAGAATGCACTAGTTCTTAATTTGTGGGAAAAATCGTGTTGTTGTGGCATGTTGAATTATCTAGGGAAGTCAAGATGAAAATTGGCTGAAACGGCTCAAGGAACAGAGAAGAAAAATCCCAAGAGGGAAATATTACTTAAGCAAAGGAGGAGGAAAGGATAAACACTTTCCTCGCTCCAAAAACTCTGATTTGCTTATAAGAGTTATAAAACTCAAAAATGAAAAGTTATGAAAGAAAAGAAAAATAAACAAATAAGTATGTTTAAATGAATAGGCTTGGTTGAGCCATGTTAAGTAAAGGAAGTGAGACCTTGGAAATAACTTAGTTGAATTGAAGAGTTCCATACTGTGTAGGAGGAGTTGGAAAAGAGAGAAGAGTCCCTTAACCCCTTTCCTTGTTGTTTATTGTGTTTCTCCAGGATGAGAAACTAATATGATGATGTTTGTAGGATACCCAAAAACTGAATTATTTTAGGGTTTCACTAGTCAACACATTGAGGAGTAATGTTCTGAAGTACATGTAGATATGCTAGGACATATGTGATAATGCTTGTTGATTTAGATGCTATGTATGTGCATTTTATTTAACATGACAACTAATATGTCTGTGACTGTTATGATGGATTTTAAGTGCAGGAAAACATTAGAGGTATTGAGGAAGGAAAATTGCCAATGGTTGACAACCTCAGGAAGAGGATAAATGAAAGAGGGATATTGTTGAAAGGACCTTAGGAGTTCCAATGAAGCACCAATGATGAGGTAATATCATAGAGGGTGTTGGAATCCAGAACAGGTATAAAATACTTCATGCTCATGTGACATGGGAGTTGAAATGGATTAGGTAAGAATTCCCTATGAAGTATTTTATTATCTTAATGATATGAAAATAATTTTGATTAGATATTGTATGCCAGTGATACCCAAGAATGGTAAGATTCAGAAAATAAGAATTTGAATAATAGAGAGAGAAAATATATGTTACTCGAGGATGATTAAAATATGTGCAAGAAAATTCATGAACCAATAGCGTCTTGGGTACATTGACGAATCACGAGTGATTGGGAACAAAAGTGCTCATAAGAAACACATTGAATTGAATGCATCGAGGAAATGTATGTTTGCATGAGAGGGTAGGAAATGGACTTCCCATTATATAAGGAGGACCTTCCAATACTCTACCAGAGTTGTAGAATGGTAAAGAGAGGAATTGGGTTTCCACAGATTTTGGCACCTTGGTTTTTTGGTGAATAAATAATGTTGGAAGGAATTCCTATAAAATTTTAATTTCATATCTGTTGGGTATGTGTTATATTCTTTGCATGTGTGTGTGTGGGCAAGTCAGATATGACAACTACATCTGATGATCCCTCTAGTAGTTCTCTTTGTGTCATGTGCATCGGGTGCTTTCCTAGGGGGGTCCCAGGGGGGCAGGTATGCCCCCCCCTGGTTGCGCGCAACGCTTGGCAATGGGTGGTAGCCCAGGGCAGCGCCTCAAATTTTTTTTTTGGGCAGTTTTTGCTATTTTTAGCGTTTTCTAAATTAATATCGTATTAATGGATTAGGGTTTTGGTATCTATGGAATACCTAAAAACATTGTATATATTGTATGGTGAATGGTGAAATTCGATATAATGAATATAATAAAGGTTTTCTTGGTTGAGGGTTTCAGGTATAAAATCTATGTGTACTATGTGTATGAGCCATTGATTAAATTTTATTTTTCTTAAGAATCTATATGCATTGCTTTACTTCACAGTTTTAAAACTTACATGTGGTATCAGAGCTCATTTTTTGGCTTCAAAGGGACACCTTTGTTGTTGAGGGTTTGGCTCAGTCTTGATAGATTAAGTTTATCTTAGGTCTGTGATAAACCTGGGTTTAGTGGGAGCTTTTGTAGTGGAGATTCGAGTATATAAAGTGGAATGGAGAGCTCATCTAGAATCAAGATAGAGAAGTTCAATAGTAAAAAATTTGAGCTATGGAAGCTCAAGATGGAGGACCTTCTTGTAGACAAAGAAAAATGGTTCATTGTGGATCCTGGTACACAACCTACTGGTACACCATCTACTAGCACACACGCTACTGGTACACAACCGACTAGTACACAAACTACTAGTACACCAGCTACTGGTATGTCAAAGGAAGATTGGGAGAATTTGGACATAAGAGCAAGGAGTACTATCCGACTCTGCCTGACAGATTTGGTTTTGTTGAATGTCTCGGGAGAATCTACAGCCAAGGAACTATGGGATAAGTTGGGGAATTTGTATCAATCAAAGTCCTTGGTAAACAAGTTGTTTCTTCAAAAGAAGTTGTATCATCTTAGGATGGAAGATGGAGATTCTATGACATAACATCTAAATGCCTTTAATAATTTGGTAAGTCAACTTGTCTCTGTTAATATTACGATTGCAGAAGAAGATACGTGTATTACTTTGTTATGTTCTATCCAGACTCTTGGGATAATCTGGTTGTATCAATTGGTAGTACCACTCAATCTACATTGAAGTATGAGGATGTTGTTTCATCCTTGTTATCTGAAGAGATGAGGCAGAAAATCATGGATAGTCATAGCACAAATGCTTTATTTGTAAGAGGTCGTACCCAAGACAGGAATCCCGGTAAAACTTTGAGGGGGATATCTAAATCTATAGGTAGATATAAGTCTCCAGGAAAATCTTTGAGGAAATGTTGTAAGTGTGGTAAAACAGGGCATTATAAGAAAGATTGCAAGTCTAAGAAGATTGATAAACCAAAGGGATCCGATAGTAATACCTCTTCCACAGAGGGAGAAAACCTCCACTGATGAAGAAGGTGATGTTTACCTAGCATCTACAAGTACACATGCAAACCATTATGTACAGTTGATCGACTCAGTCACGTCCTTACTATATGACTCCTCGAGGAGTGGTTCTCTAAATATGAAAAATAAGATGGTGGTGATGTATTCTTAGGAGATGACTAGAAAAACAAGAATCTTGGGGCGTGGAAGGGTTAAGTTTCTTCTAAAAGATGGAAGGATTATAACTCTCCACGGGGTTCTTCACATTCAAAAACAGCTAGGATCCTAATATCACATGGCAAGATGGATTATGTAGGAGTGGATATTGTATTTGGAAAGAACACACAATATGGTATGAGGAGCAATGAAGTTGATAAGGGGAGGTTGATGTGGAACTATGTACAAGTTGTTGGGAGGCACTTATACTAATAGGTGTAATAGTTTTGTTGTCCATAAGAAGATAAATAAATAACACAAATAATCATTGTCCACGGAAAGAAGACCATGTGGCATCAAACACTAGGAAATATTGGAGAAAAGGGCCTTGAACACTACGGTAAGGTATGGTTGAAGGTATGTCTAATTCACTCACAGTTTTGATTTCTTTGAACATTTCATATATGGTAAACATAGTCGAGTAAGATTCCCATTTGGTGCTACAAAGAGAAAGGGAAGTCTTAGGTTGATACCGATGATGTGTTTGGACAGATTCTGTTCCATCCCTAGGTAAATGCATGTATTATGTTTCATTCATAGATGATTTTTCAAGGAGCATATGGATTTATTTCCTTAGAAATAAATCGAGTGATAAATTTAAAAGAGTTTAAGGCTGGTAGAAAATCAGGCAGAGAAAGAAAAATAAAGGTATTGAGCAGAGATAATGGTGGAGGTACTGCGAAATGAGTCGAGGAGTGTAATAAGATGTGGTATATCAAGGCATAGCTAATCCATACCTCCTCAGAATGGATTTGAAAGGTTGAATATGATGTTGATGGAAAAGCAAAGGAGCATGCTCAGCGGTGTGGGGCTAGGAGAAGGAGGTATGTGTAGAAGTGGGTCAACATGTTACTTGGTCAATCGTTCGCCTTCATCAGCGTTGGATGATAAAACACACATGAGGTAGAAAGAAACCCTCTCTTCAACATCTTAGAGTGTTTGGTTTTGATTCTTATGTACATGTTCTAAGGAAAATAGAATTAAGCTAGATAAAAGTGAAAAGTGTATCTTTATTGATTTATAAAAGATGGTGTGAAGGTTATAAGCTTTGGAACCCGAGAAACCAAGAGAATTTGTTCACAGGTTGAGATGTTGTTTTTAGAGGTAAAGATGTGTCCAAACATGAATTCCTACCAGCATAGAGAGCGAACCTAAGAAAATAGAGCTTGGGTTGGATGATGCAAAATCTGAATCATCTAAAGAAGAGAGGCAGAAGAAGAAGAAGAAGAACCTCATACCCATGATGTGAGGGAGATGGAGTGAGAGATAAAAGGAAACCATAAAGGCATATTCTACCTAATTTTCGTTCCAATTTTACTTTACCTAATGCGATGATGATGATCCTAGAGTTGTCAGGGAAGCAGTGAATTTAGGGATAGTAAACTCTGGAAGAGGCCATGGTTGAAGAAATAGTGCCTTGGATAAGAATGAGACATGGGATATAGTTGAGTTGCCGGTTGGAAGAAAATTTGTTGGTAGCAAATGGTTGTTTAAGAAGAAGTTTAATGCACAAGGTAAAGTGGAAATACAAATCTCAAGTAGTAGAAAAAGGTTATTCTGGTAGGCAGATTGACTTTGGTGAGTGCACTATCTATTGCTAAGTTAACTTCTATTAGATTTATTTTATATATTGATGCTTTTGATATTGAAGTGGAATAGATGGATGTGAACAAAATTCCTACATTGGGATATTGAAGAAGAAATCTACATGAAACAACCATAAGGCTTTGTAGTGAAGAGAAAAATTTGGTTTGTAAGCTAAAAGTCACTATATGGAGTGCGGAAACAATCACCTAGGATGTGGTACCAAAAGTTTGACACATAAATCCTTGGATTGGGATTTGTAAGAAGTAGGGATGATCCTTGTGTATATTCCAAGAAGGTTGGTAATCACTTAATTTATGTAGTGTTGTATGTTGATGACATGTTGTTGGTAGGAAATAACATGGATGTTATCAAGGAAGTGAAATCATTAGCTTCTCATTATGAATTTGACATGAAGGATCTCAGTCTTGCTAACTTCATTTTGGGAATGGAGATTAAAAGAGATCGTGCAAACAAGAAAATACAGTTTGAACGAGAGAAAATATGTTGAGACAATATTGCGAGAGGTTTGTATATGCATGGAAATGAAGCGGTGAAGTTCCCTATTCCTATAGGTGTAAGGTTATCTGCTGATTAGTGTCTAAGAGACATAGAAGAAGACATGTCCCATGTTCCATATGCCAATCGTTGGCGGTTTGATGTATGCAATGCTTTGTACTAGACCATACATTGCACATCAGTGGGATTTTGAAGCGGTATATGTCAAAACCGAGGGGAAGGACCATTGGACAACAATAAAGAGGGGTCTTTGGGTATCGTGTGCTTTACAGTTATGGATTGTGCTACCAAGGAAGACGAGTTGGACAAGTGATGGACATACATGGCTTTGTTGATCTGGACTGGGTAAGGAGATCTGGATCATAAAAGATATACAAGTGGGTATGTGTTTAACCTATTTGGAGGAGAAATGAGTTGGATGAGAAAAATAGGTTGTAGTGGCACTCTCAACTCTGAAGTTGAATACATGGAAAACCACTCATTGAAAACAAAGGGAAGCGGTATGGATTCTGAAAGGTGTGGTGTTCGGTATTGGGTTGGTACAACAAGCAATGAGATTATATTGGTGAGTGCAATCTTTGGAAAGAACCCTAGCTTATCATTCGAGAATAAAGAATATTAATTTTTATTATCACTTTGTGAGAGACATTTTTGAGGAAAAGAAGGTGTTGTTGTTGGAAAAGGTTGTTGAGGAAAAGAAGGTGTTGTTGGAAAAGGTTGACACTTTGAAGAATGTTGCAGATTCATTGACAAAGTCTGTAAGCACAGAAAAGTTCTCCTAGTGTAGAGTAACAATGGGCATTGTTTCCCTGGATTATTGACTATATAATCCCCTGGACCCCTGTATGCAAAGAAAACAACAAGTGGGAGAATGTTGGGTATGTGTTATATTCTTTGCATGTGTGTGTGTGTGGGCGCATCAGATATGATAATTGCATCTGACGATCCCTCTAGTAGTTCTCTTTGTGTCATGTGCATCAGGCGCTTTCCTAGGGGGGTCCCAGGGGGGCCAAGTATGCCCCCCCCCTGGTGACATGCAGGTTTGGCAATGGACGGTAGCCCGGGGCAGCGCCCCAATTTTTTTTTTGGGCGGTTTTTGCTATTTTTAGCAGATTTTGCTATTTTTAGTGGTTTTCTAAATTAATCCCATATTAAGGGATTAGGGTTTTGGTATCTATGGAATACCTAAAAACATTGTATATATTGTATGGTGAATGGTGAAATTCAATATAATGAATATAAGAAAGGTTTTCCCGGTTGAGGGTTTCCGGTATAAAATCTTTGTGTACTCTGTGTATGAGCCATTGACTAAATTATGTTTTGCTTAAGAATCTATATGCATTTCTTTACTTCACAGGTTTAAAACTTATAATATCATGGTGTGTCGATTTGAGGTTATGGTCAACTCAAGATGGGAGGAACAATCATGTTGTAATAATGAACGTGGATAGAGGATCCATGTGGTGAGAGGTTAGTTTAGATCCAACACACCATGGAAAGAGTTCCTAACATGCAAAATAATAATCTAAAATCAATACAAGGGTGCATTGTATGTGAATGTGGCCATGGATATTGGCACATTGGAATAAATTCATTTAATAGTTGATTTCCTTTTGAAAATATTGGTATGCTATAATGATGCATGTGTAGGGAAATGGTAATTCCTTTTATTTTATGTCACTGAATGGATAAATATAATTTGATTGTTAGTATGCATAGTTCTGAAATTGTTTGTGAGCTAATGCAAGTGTGTAATGAAAGTATAATGTGCATTAGAAAAATTAATGGTTTGGTTGTGTGAGTATTGAAATTGCATGAAAGAAGGGCCTTGGACAGGGAAATGTTGTAAGCCCATAAGGAAGGCCAATGCTTGCTAAGCCAAATTGTTACAAGAAGGAATATCTCATACTTGTGAATATGGTTATGTGTGGAACATATCTAAAAATGAAAATGTCGAATTAGAAATATTTGGGTAACAAATTTTAAAATTTTGATAAATTGATGATAGTATCTCATGGTTACTGTATGCATATGGTACAAATGAGATGAAAGATATGTCCTGGAGGGACAAATGATGGATGCCAATCTAGAAAGCATGGAAAAAGGATATTGTTGTGGCATGAGAATCTTGTGATAATCCATGATCTCCATAGAATATGTTGTGCTATGGTAACATAGGTCATAGGGATGCCTCGATAGAGAAATTCAAAGGTACGCCTCAGATGTAAGACTCGGTGAATTTTTAGAAACTCTTCTTTTGAAAGAAATCCATGGCAAGGAAAGATAGATCACCCAAGAGACTATATAATAGAGAAGGGTATGCTTGAGCATGGGCCTAGAAGGTGAGTGACCGCAAGGAAGAGGATACTTCTATAATTCTTGTAAATTGTTGGTTGGGATCATGCACACAATGGGTATGTCAAGGAAATAATAGGCCAAGTTAGTAAGACAACCAACTAGATGTGGATCCATGAAAATTGTACAGATAAGTATTGTGTTGATATGAATATTTCCTCTTGAGTTTTGAACAACAATAAAATAATTTTTGCATAAAATTGTGATTAACATGCTTGTTTTTTGAAATTATTATAGGCATGTGACAAAGACCAAGAGTTTAGGACAGGACAAAAACAAGAAAAGGTTGTTAAATCAATTGAAAGATGGGGGCATGATTGGTGTTGTTGATATGAAAAGAACATTGAGGATGATGTTCCTTTAAGGGGGAGGGGATTGTAATACCCCTTTTTCCACCAACCTATTGATCCATATGGATTTCGATGGCCTCCCACCTATTCCAACTGGTTCATTTTGGCAGTTTTCCAGTTTGGCAATTTGTTTTCCTAGTTTTTGGGTCCCTGACTTGCGGGGTCGTTTTGAGGCCCTAAACAATGTTTTTAGGGCTCACCATAGTCAGAAATGAACTTTGATGTATATCAGAAAAATATGTATTCCTCGGATAGACCTTTCCAACGGGCTATCATGTGCCTAAAACGAAGATCGTGTGCAAAAGTTACGACCCCAAGAAGTTAATGTGCTAACTTACCGGCCAAACGGGGCCCACATGACTTTTGGCGCTTCATCTCCTAGGGTTAGGTTTTTGGATGTATAGGTTTTTTGACATTCCTGTTTATTGTAAAAAGGCCTTCATAGCCTCATTGTAATGATCTTCTTGCAAATGAGCATATCCATCGCATCTCTTCTCAGAGATAATCTGCCACCATTCCAGCAAGCTTGTTTTCGGCTGCATTTTACAGTTTAAAATTATTTCCTTATTGAATAGAAATCCAATTTTACTATATATTTGTTATTCTGTGTTAAGCATATTTTAATAATTTGTATTCATTTAGTTCTACTCATAAAATCTAGATCACATATAAATATAATTATATTAATTCTAGAAGACTATGGACAGATCTGTTATGTGTGGATTTTGGAAAATGTTGAACCTTTTCTAAAGAAGGTAATGTGAATATTTATGTTAATAAATAAAATGAAAATTGTTGAATAATTGTTTAAGGTGTTTCCTATACAAATTATGTTGTCATGAGAGGGAATTATGAGGGGATCCATCACTGGTTGAGATGACCCCTTCTAGGAAGTACTGTATTAAACTAAAAAAATTCAATCAAAATTGTCCTCTGCCCCAGAAAAAATTATTTACCAGTCAATATGGTGGTTGGTTGGTCCTCCTCAGATATCAATGAGAGAATGGACATATTACCCATATGGAAGTTTACGATCTTACCCATGAATTAGGGGATTTGACCCATGGAATCCTTTTGTTGAAGGTAATATTATGAGGAAAAACATGGGTAGAGAAGAGAGGATACACATGAATGGGTCTGGGGATGATTTGTGAAGAAGAATAACGTGTAAAGCTCTTTGGTTCTGAACATAACTGAGAAAACATATTTTTCTAGGTACATGAACTGTTGAGAAATGTCTTCAAATCATGCTGATAAATGGGGCTACAAAGAATTTGAGTGATTGAGTGAGAAACTATAGTAGGCCCCCTTGCTTGGTGGATTGAATATTGGGCTTCCAGGTTCCCATGGGAGAAGGAGAGTTCCCTTCTTCCCTTATTGTTTCCTGAATAAAAGGAGAAATTCCTCCCATGGCATCATACTCTAGCTAGGGAGTGGCCAATTGTGAAAACACCAAGAGAATTTGTGCCTATGGTTGGGTGGAAATTGTCACACCCTTCAACTATTACAACACTTTTCATCTCTTAAAAAGCTATATCTTTTCCAAATATCTACAATGTTAAGTTAAGAAATAATTGTAGAATGTGTTTCAGAGTAGTGTAAATTTCAAGTTTCAGTTAAAGAGGCCTAATAAATCTAGATGTAATTATGAAATGTTACAGCTGGAACTTATTCTAGTTAATAACCTCACTTATTGATTGCATTTGTTTTAAAAAAGAGTATTCTAAGTCAATGGTGTGGTTGATTGAGTGTTCATAGTCTATTTCATGTACTAGTGGTGATGAATGAACAATTAGAATCTCCACATGACATAGGAAAGGAAAGAGGTTTGGTTTCTGCATAAGAATGTTTTATTCTAAGTTTATACCAAAAAATTTAGAAGATATCAGATTTATGTTTGGGCCTTAGGAAAATAGCTCAAATATTGAAGAGAGGCAAAATATTCCAAAATTTAAATAATAAGGAAATAATGAGAAATACAAACCCAATTTCTTAATATGAAATGAAATGAAATTAATAATTTGAAGCATTGTGATTAATTAAGTTACATTAGAATTTGGTAAGAAAGTAATTTTTACCAAGAATTACACAGTAGAGTTTTTTCCAAAAGGGAAAGACTTGGAAGATGGCAATTATTCCCTAAAAATAACAAAGAATTGCATCAAAGTAGGAAGATAATAAATTCTAGTAGAAACACAGTTTTACCATGGAAAGTTTTACATAAATTTATTGTTTTGGAAAATAATTTAAACAAATAAATTGCATGAGTTTATATATGTATATATATTTATACGTTTTCTGATCAAATTTTGAATGAATGGTAAAGATTGGTAACCCTTGGTAAATTCCCAAAGTTACCAGCTAAATGTTTTGTTAATTGAATAACAAGGTGAGAAAACCATATATTAAAAACTATGACCTATTGGTTGGTGCATGAGTAATGGGAAGATTGAAAGTTTCCTCTTCTGCGCAAATAAATAAACTTTGCCAAGTTTTCCCCAATTTTTAACAATCTTTCCCTGCACACAGGACGTTCTTCACTCCTAGAGGAGTTGGTGGCAATATGGTTTTATTATTATTAAACTTTAAATCCTGGAAAATATAAATCCTCCTTTTAAGGTATAAATATTAATGGTAAAAACCCCTTTTTCGGAGCTAAGCCATCAAAGAAAAGAGATGGGAACACATGATTTAAGTGCATAAAGATTGGAGTGTGATGGACTAAGTATTACAAGGTTATATATATATATTTATATATATATATATATATATATATATATATATATATATATCAATCTCAGGCTAGCACTTCAGGGAAAAGGGAAGGTAATGATTCTTTGGAGTACGATGGAATATAGTATTATAAATGGTAAATACAATATTAAATGTGTAGCAGAGTGCCCTTTCGAAGTTTGGCTGCTCAGGTCGTAGAGATGGGAATGCATGATTGGAGTGTGAAGATCTCAGAGTGCAATGGAATGAGTGTTATAGGTCATACAAATATTTTATATTAAGCACTTCATTTTGAGTTTTGGCCATGAATGGGGTGGCACATGATTTGAGTGTGAAAGAGCTCAAAGTGTGATAGTTGGAGTGTTATAAAGGTGTAAATATTTTTTATATTATTAAACACACTTCCCTTTTTAGATATTGGCCATAGTTTGAGTGTTATAAAGTTATAAATATTTTTTATAATATTAAACACTTCCCTTTTTAGATATTGGCCATCAGAGAAAAGAGAAAGGAGCACATGACTTTAGTGAGAAGAATTTGGGGTTCGAGTGCCAAGTTATTATTATATTAATATTAATATTTATTTCCCTCCACATAATCATCTAAAGGAAATGCACGAATGGCATGCAAAGGCTTCATAGTCCGAAGACTCAAGTTATTACAAGGTATGTTCGGGGTTTGAATTCTCAACATACTATATTGATAAAATTACACACACATATAATTATGTGAAAATTTCGAGATGATGGGATGACGAACCTTGGATATCTGAGTGTGAGGGTTCACCTAGAAAGTTATAAGCTAGGGGTCTATGATTTGTATGTTAAACAAGGATTATAAACCTAAGGTTAATATAGTCTAACTAATTATATTATATTATAATATAATTAATTAAATAATATCATAATATAATCATAATAAGAGTGATATCTGAGTAACACCAAAAACCTTCTCAGGATGTGGAGTTATCAAGGTAAAAGAAAGACTAAATTCTCGATGTTACTGGGTCGATAAATTCAACTAAGTCAAAATTGAATAATTCTTAGGATTTCAAATTAAATAAGGGTTATTTAACATTAATAAGGATTTAACAAACAAGATATCAAAAGTGGGATTTTGATGTATTATGGAATTAATTAATCTGATAAGACTATTAGGAATGGTCAAGTGTTATCACCTAGTTGGGTGAGTCGTTGTACTGTACAGTGACTTGGCGTGTCGGGATGGGTCCATGTGTCACACGATGTGAGTTCCATGTATCACATCGGGAGACAAGTACATGGTGGCAGCGGTGACTAAGGTGGTAGACGAGTGGACATATCACCACCATTGTTTGGGGTTACTACCATCGAGGTGTCAAAGTGTAGGGATTGTTGGAGGATTCCAGTATGAAGAAATTTGAGGGGAGATATGGACCGTAGATAAAAAAACATGTGAGATTTAATGTCAATCATAGATATTCAAGGGCCCCATACAAGCTAAGCAGAATAGGGGCAGGAGAAGGGTCATTAACTATCGTTCAAGTTGGTGACTCCAAATTAATTGGACTCATTAAATTCCCAACCCCAAGGGTCATTGGATCTATAGGATATGTCCATTAGAGTGTTTGTGGTTGGAGGAAGTCTATATAAGTGGATTATGGGCTAGAAATATGCTAACCATGATGGGAAGACTCTGATGAAAAAGAAAATTTCTGAAGTGATCCAAATTCTTGGACTGGGAGTCACATGGGCTAGGTGGAGGATGCCACATCAATGCCATGACGAATGACATGAGTGATGGGGAACCACATGGATTCCACATGGCACTAAATATGAACTCAATGAATGAAAGTTTCAAAAATTTGGAGAGACTGTAACTTCTAATCCAGAGCTTAGTTTTGATCATGGTTATAATCATGGGAAAGCTCTTGACGAGTAGAAGATGATGGTAACCTCTAGATGAGGCTTTTAAATGGTTGAGGAAAATCGAAAATTTAATACCTCATCCCTTAAAAAGGTACTTAGGGGGTTGGGTGTCTTATAGGAAGCTACAACAAAGGAATTATGGAATAAGTTAGGGGCTTTGTATCAGTCTAAGTCCCTGGTAAACAAACATTTCCTACAGAAAAATCTCTACAATATGAGGATGAAATATGGAGACTTGATGACAGAGCATCTAAATGCCTTCAATACTATGGTAAGTCAGTTATTGTATGTTGACATTAATATTTCCAATGAAGATAAGTATATTAATTTATTGTTCTCTTTACCAGACTCATGGGATAGTCTAGTTGTAGCCATGGGCAGTAATGCAACTACTTTAAGTTTCAATGATGTGGTCTCACCCTTTTTGTCAAATGAAATGAGATATAAAACATGGAAAGCTAGAGCACATATGTTGCATTTTTAAGAGGATACTCCCATGAAAGAAATAAATATAAGTCCTCAAGTGGGATATATAAATCTAGAGGAATATATAAATCTCTAGAAAATCCGTAAAGGTATACCAGAGATGTGGAAAAGAAGGGAATTACAAGAAACAATGTAGGTACAAAAATGTTGAGACAGGGAAGGGATCTGATGATGCTCCTTCTACATAGAAAAAAAATTCCACAGATGAAGGAGGGGATGTTTACTTGGATTCTTCAAGTACACATGTATATCATGAGGCATGGTTGGTCGACTCAGGGGCATCCTTTCATATGACCCCTCATAGGGAGTGGTTTTGCAAGTATGAAAGGTATGATGGGGGTGATGTTTTTTTAAGATATGACTCAACAACCAAAATCATAGGAAAAAGAAAAGTCAATTTGAATCTTATGGATGATAGGATAAGAACACTCCCTAGTGTTATGCACATCCTAGAATTGGATAGGAATTTTATTTCTATAAGCAATATGAGCGAAGCAGGTGTAGAAATAGTGTTTGAAAAGGAAACATACATGATGCTTCCAGGAGAAATGGTGTTGTTGAGGGGAGTTAGGATTGGAAATCTGTATAAGCTATTGGGAACCATTATTAGTGATGTGTGCAACAATTCCATTTTTATAACATCAAGAGGAAACCTGCATCGATTTTTTTTAAAACTCGATGTTTCAATAACAAATATGGGATCATCTTTGTGAGCTTTCTCTCCTAAAGATGATCCTATTGAAAATGTGTTTTCATTGATGTCAAAGGATTTCATTGATATTACAAGTAGGGAGAGACTGACTTTTATCAATTATAAGGGGATATTATGTCTCTATGAACTGATAAGCTTCTACATATGTCATTTTTATCAAAGGATATGTAATGTTGGAAATTTTGTTAAAGGATGTCAATGATATCATAGGTAGGGGAAGTCTGACAGGCCCAAAGATTGAACCAGAACTAGTAACACAAATAGAGGAAGAATCTAATTGTTACTTCATATCCACCCTATATTTATGAATACAAGTTAGACATAGGAATAACAGAATGTATTATGTGTGGAGATGAAGTTCTATATAAAGATATGTTGATTGTGAACAATTAACCCCAAAGAACTTTGGCTACATAAGTATGGTGAGATTGGAAGTTGAATAAAGACAACTTCATGGAAAAGAAGATTGTATGATGTATTACTTCATGTGTTGATAATTCTCTCTATGCAAACATGACTATGCAAGAAATTTAGCAATAATAATTGATAAAAATGGCAGTGCAGAATGTGAAAAGAGAATACTCACCATTCAATGCTTATTTTGTACAAAGTTGAGGAGGTGAATATATCTATTGCATAGAAATATACAAAATATCAAAGAAATGGTGAAGTTGATATATCCCACATTCATTGGGACAATAGATTTCAAAAATTTTATAATGAAAAGGCATTATCACTTAGTTTGAATGAAAGTGAGTGGAAGAGTTGTGGAACCTTGCATAAAAGATTAAATTTTGAAGCGACTAGATCCTGATAGTTCATCTCTATACTTCAATGGTAAAGATCAAAGATTTAGGTTCGACACTTGGTTGGATAGCTAAGCCATACCATCACCACATGTTATGTTATATGAATACCACATCAGGAGGAGTCCACATCAGTGATATAATAGGTAACTTTGCAGATGTCACGTATGGTATCACATTTCAGGACACATGTTGATGCCATATCATCTAGTACATAAGAATAAATCCACATGGAGTCCATCTCATCTGCCATATCATCACAAGATATATCTCTAAAATTGGCTAAGTATCAATGAATCGCGGAGATAGTGCACGACGGATGAATGGACGTACAAGAGACAACTTTTCAAAGTAGTGTGAAAAACTCTACTTCCGCGGTTGAACTTAAATTTATAAGTATGAACATTGAATAAAACATATGGACAAAACCACAAGAATCGGGGAAATTCTATAGATCCACAATCCCACGGTAAGAAGTTCGAAAATTGACTAAGTATGGAAATTTGAATGGATATGATGAAATCTTGAAAAGTGACGAAGTTTTTAGACATCGCGGAGAAACAAAGAATCAAAGGTATGTAAAGAATGAGAGAAAGTCCTGAAACCTGTAATGAAATATAAAAGAATGACTAAGTATTAAGATATCACAAAGCAATGGAGAATCAAAGGTATGTAAATAATGAGAGCAAGTCCCATGGACCACGGTGAAATATTGAAAAATGACTAAGTGTTGAGATATCCCAGAGCAATGGAGAATTAGAGGTATGTAAAGAATGAGAGAAAGTCCCTTGACCCTCGGTGAAATATATAAAATTGACTAAGTGTAGATACTTCACAAAGATAGTGAGCATGGTGGAATATTGGGAAGATGAGAAGAATAAGAGAAAACGTGTGGTCCTGTGGTAAGATCTTGAATAATTGTCTAAGTATGAAGAAATGACTAAGTACCAAGAATGAAAGATTGGACGACCCAGAGAGTGAGAGATATGATGGCTTAGGAGGTCACCACGTGTCACAAATCGGAAAACTTAGAAGGTGAGAGATATAAAGGCTCAAGAGGTCACCATGTGTCACAGATCGAATGACCCAGAAGGAGAGATATATAAAGGCCTAGGAGGTAGCAACGTGTCATATATTTGACAACGTAGAAAATTTCCACATGTCATAGATAAGACGGTTTAAAAGACCCATAGTGAAATGTTTGGAAATGTGTCTAAGTGTGGGTGCCAAATAAGTGTGGCGGAACTTGAGGGTGCAATTTGGAGGTCGTGTAAGTATGAAGAAATGTAGCTTAGACCCACAAACTTGTGGTGAGACTTAGACAATTTTTCTAAGTATTGGCATAAGATAGATCGACGGTCAGAATGAATAAAAGATTTGATCGGACGGTGGTTGTAGGATAAAATATCAGTAGCCCCGATGAACATGGTCGACGAATCGATGGTGGCGATCGAAGGAAGATCCAATAGATGATATCAATTATAAGATTGATCAAATGACTATTGTGCATTGTGGTTTCATTGTGTATTTTGATGTGTACACAACAAATCAATGACCATGATTGATTCAAGAAGAAGATCTAATGGTTGTGTGTCATGACTGCATAGTTTTATTTTGAATATAGTTAAGAATATCAAAGGTCGAGATCAAATCAAGGATAGATTATATGGTGATTGAGAACTAAGGGTGTAATGTGCGAAAATGAAGAAAATCGATGGATAAGATTGAATCTTAGAACAGATCTGATGGTAGTTGTACATCAAGCTCATTCTTTAACAAATCAAGCATGAAAAAGAATGGGTTTTGGATAGGCCGGTGCAACCTATTTTAGTGGAGATGTAGAGTCGGCCCCATATTAGTTGGATATGTGGAAAAATATTTGGGTGTATAATTTATATAAATATCCACGATCTTGTGAATTTTTGAGCGGTGAAGGGTGTGAATATGTGAACCAAGAAAGAATAATGGAGTTATATGGTTATGAGGTTCTTGTATGTGAGAACAAAGGAATGATGTGATGGAAGGAAGAGTTATGAGATCGCAGAACTAAGGATGAGAAGTGTGGCAGAAAAAATGAAAGAGGAATGTGTCAGGGTGGTTCAAATCAGTGTAATTGGAAGTAAACTTATTTCAGGGTGGTAGGGTGGTGCTCAGGAAGATTGGTGTCTTCATTCATCAAGTTGTTTCCTGTGATTTAGGAAGTGGGTGATTCCTTCTTGTTGGAGCTAGTAAATCTAGGGGGTTGATGCCTCCTTCCAAGCCGATGCTAGAAGATCATGAAGTTGTATCTTCCTTCAGGTTGGTTCCTATAAATCATGGGGTCGGGGCCTCCTTCTAGTCAATGTTGGTAAATAAGGGAGTTGGAGATTCCTTCAGGTTGGTGCCTATAAATCATGGGGTTGGTTCCTCCTTCTAGTCGGTGCTAGAAAATCAGAGAATTGGATCTTCCCTCAGGTTGGTTCCTGCAATTCAGGGGGTTGGTTCTTCCTTTGAGTCAGTGATGGCAAATCAGGGAGTTGGAGCTTCCTTCAGGTTGGTTCCTTTAAATCAGGGGGTTGGTTCCTCCTTCTAGTTGGTGCTAGAGAATATTGGAATTTGGTGCTTCCCATGAATGTAATATTAACATGATATAAGAAAATAATTGTGTGGTTTTCTCTCATTTGGGTTTCCACGTAAAAATCATTGTGTTATGTGTATGATTTTTTTGTTGATGAATGACATTGTTAATTGTTAATGTTTACATGATGTGCTTAAGATTAAAAATGGTAAAAGGTGCTCAACATTGATTCACCCCCTCTGTTGGGCCCTCCATTTTGAAGAACTAGATTTGTGGATGCATAAAGGTTTTACGGATCCCCATAACACATCGACATTAGACACAAGTGGTGGAAAGCTAATTGTCAGTGCGCCAGCAAGGAAAAAGAGTGATGCACCATATGGAAGAGTAAAAAGAAGATATGGAATGTTTGAGCACATGCCAGAAGGACGCAGAATGAAGAAAGTGTAACAACAGAATCAAGAAGCCAATAAGGCCCGCATAAAAGTTATAAAGCATGGAGTTATGTAATGGGTTGGGGTTTACTTTTTTCTTTTGTATTTTTTTTTGTTCTAAGTTTATGTTATGGGTTTTCCATTGGTTCTGCGTTTGTTGTTATGTTTTTGTGGGGTTTTGAGATTTGTTGCTATTAATCATTACTGATAAAGAACTAAAACTACAAAAAATGAGAGAGTCCAAATCGAATATCTCATTACTGATCCTATTGTATAAGTCTTGATATGAAGAACAGCTTTGTGTATGACAGTCTAGGGTATAAATATATGATCGATTATTCAGACACTTAAAAAATGTCATTATGAGGATGAATATATGGTATCTTTCTTGCGTAATGTGTCCTATTCTATGTATTTAATAATTTCATTATTGTTTTAGCAACTTCTGTAATGTATGTGTTTACTTTAACATTGCACAACACAAATTGTTCACTTTCTTTATATATCTAAGGCTTTGGATGCTATGATCTCTTTACATGTAAGTTTGGAACTGTGCTATGATGTACGAAATCTGATGATGTGTCCTTTGTAATTCACTTTATCACACAAAGTATCTGTTTCATTTTGGGTGAGACCTCCTTCCCTTACGAAGGGTTGAATATGCCAGCGCAACTAGACTATAGTGGTACTTTTGTTGGTAACCTCCGAGAACCATGGTCTAAAATTTTGTGCCAAAAAATGGTTCCATTGTAGGGACCCGACTTCTGAGTGAGTTTCCAAAGGATGAAACATAACAAATTTAAGTCTAACATTGAAATATGGTCGGAAAGAAGGTGTGACGAGTTTATATTTCAAGAAACTGAGTTAGGATAGAAATGTTTGATGGCTCTAAAGGATGTAGTCTTCTATTATGAACCAACCATTGATTAATATGAGACCTTCTAGATTTGATTCCCAGGAGAGGTATACTAGTGGATCGACCAGTTACAAGAAGAGATAGAATTTAAAGATCGTGTAAAGAAAATATTTAATTGGACGATTGAGCGACTTGCTGCTCTTCACAAGTTGGATCACCAGATTTGTCGAGCTATAGAATTTTGAGTCCAAAATACCCTAGAAGGATACATCATTGAATTTTCCACAAAAAATCACTAGTCATTCTCAAAGGAAAAGTAATATTTTACGAGGGAGCCCTAGGGAGCTTACTAAGATAAATTTCATTGTGGATGAAGATATTGCAGGTGGAATAATGAATGCTACCAGCTCCTTTGGTTGAAATGGATGAGTAAAACCATTTGCGATTGAGAGGAGGGTGATTCAAAAGAGGATCCATGAGTTAGGATACAAAATTTCTTGAGGTATGGGGGTTATCATGAGAAGAGTGTCATAGACAACCGGGCTCAAAAAAGGGTTGTGGTGCTTGAAAAGTGGTGGAGAGAGAAGATGTGAAAGTTGATGAAGATGACTGATATGTTACGTAAGGATATCAGTAACATCCCACTCTTGCGCGCACTAAGCGAACTTATTCTTTGAGGACACTTGCTTGCAAGTTATCCAGATTATTATACTATTGGTCGTTGATTATGATTATGAGGCATTATGGATGCGATTATATGTTATTTTGATGTATTGACTTAGACAGGTGTTATTGACTCGGTTCTCCTGAGTGTGTAGGATTTGTACCTCGAGGATGTTGAGGCATCAATGAAACCCTTGGACTTCGGATCGAGTCAGGGAGTGGACTATTGGGGTTTGATTGTTGTATATATGAAATTTGTGCATCTTATTAGATGTTATGATTATGGATATTATTTCTGACATGATTCATTGATGATGCAGGATGACGATAGCTTGCCGACCAGACTCACATGTGGAGTAGAGGGGCCACGAATGACTACCAGATACGTTGAGGGAGAGGTGTGGACAACATCCTTTCCATAACCTACTAGCACTCTCGTCGTGGCTCAAACTATAGGTTAACGACTACCTAGTTTGAGAAGACCCATGATGTTGTGAGGGCATACTGCGACTGTCTCTCACGATGATTCTAAGGGGCGCGCAATAAGGCAGGGGCCTTATTCCTTAGAGGCCCTTAGTCTCCCACAAGACCACCTGAAGGAGTATTGCCTCTAGGGTTTTTTTTATGTCTACTCAGTCAGTCAAGAGGTGAGTGGAACCCTTGGAGCACGTAGTGTGTCTTGAAGGGCACTTCGCGCAAGAAAAATGGAAAGAGGCAAGTGGAACCCTTAGAGCACATAGTGCATCCTAAAGGGCACGTCGCGCATGGAGAACATAATGAGGCGAGTGTCACCCTTGGAAAACCTAGTGTGTCTTGAAGGGCACATCACGTTTTTAACTAATAAGTGATTAAACCTAGATGGCCTTAGAATGAATAATTTGATAAGAAAGATTTAAAAACAATTTCCCTTATAAAATGTCGCCCAACCTCGGAAATTAAAATCTAGGTCTAAGGAAATACTTGTGGTAATAATAATAATAATAATAATACTATTAATCATCATTAAACATGTTATGAAAAGGGGGCAAGCCATACAATTAATTTATAAAAATCAAGTTACAATGGGGGATTACTTTTTAACAAAAAGGGAAATAATTGCTTTGTTACTTATGCTAATTAAAATGTTATTAATTAAAAAGAAAAGGGGAAAAGGTAATTTCCTACACTTGCTAATTTGAGTTTTAGATTAAAAGGGAAAGAGGGAAATTTAAAAGAATTGGGAAACTAAGGGAAAAGGGGGAAACATAATGAAAAAGCAGAATGACTAACTTGGCTAGGAGTCTTTCCTTTAAGAACTTTCTAAATTAAACTCAACTAGTAAATTAGTAAGGGGGTAAGTCATTAAAATGTGTAAGGGAATATGGGGACACCTAGGAGCGATTCTAGGAATGATTTTAGGTGGGTGAGAGAAATAGGAGTAATTAAATAATAAATGAAATTAATTTCTGGTGCAACGAAGGGGATGGGTGACACATGTACGGAGAGGATTTTTCTGATTTAAATTATTGAACATTAAATTAAATGGGAAATTGGGAAAGGAATGACTTAGAAACTCTATATAAAGGAGGGAGGAGGAGGAGGATGGATCTCTTCCTTTATGCGTAATGTTACACTGCAAAATTTTAGACTTGACTGACTTATCTTGTGGGAGTTGGGATACCCATCTCGGTGAGGAGTGGTAGCTCGATGTTAGGGTCCTAAGCCACACATAGGTAGAACAATATATTAAGATGTAATAAAGGTCAATATTAATAAGGCCTTGCAATAAAATAGAATAAGTCGAATGTAATAAGACCTAATAGAAGCTTCCGCTTCTAGAAGTATCTTCCTCTAGATGCTTCTTTTAATAGACATATTTAGTATAAATTGGATTCGAGGGTATGAGAACCCTAGCTTGGATATTATTATAATAGATCTCTGCTTGACTGGAGGTTGCCCCCTTGAAGAGGCCCGTGAACATTGCTCTCAGAATCAAAGTGTTATTTCTATTGTTATTCTTATATCATTTCATTGTTATTGTGGTGATTGCTCTGGTTATATTGTTTTTATTCTGCCATTTATATCATTTTATTTATGTTCTACATACTTTTTATATATGGTATATTACAAGTGGTATCAGAGAACTTTCTTCGACAGAAATTGTGGATAAATGTTTTTTCAAGGTAGAGACGTATTCCGACATCTTTAAGCCACAAAGATTGTCGTTACACGCATAAACCTGCAGTTGAGGGATTCATACACACAAAAAATACAAGTTGTACTTAAGAACACATCTGTTGTCCACCCTTGTAACCCCCGTTGGTACCCCTTTGAGTGGTAGCGCATCAGACAACACCTGTGTACGGATCAACCTAGATTACCTGAAGCCCTCTTTAGATAAGCCAATCGGTCGCCTGACTACTATAGTTCCACTGAGAACAACACTCGAGAATATACTCTCTAGTACCTGGGTAGTCGGGTACTATGGCTAAGGGTACGGTCTAGCCTCCTTAGTTAGTGCCCTGAGATATTGGGCTGAGTACTACTGTTGGACCCCGCATGTATATGAAAGAGCTATAGCACAGGGAAAACCCTTTTCTATAGAACCCTTGAATACCTAACCCTTGGGGATAGAAACATAAACAAATTAAAACAGACAATATCTATTGCCACACAACTATGTTCGGGTTGCAAAAAAAAAAAAGTCTGGAATTTTTTTCACCATTATTTGAGACATATTCCATTGGATTCATCTCTTTTCCCTTATCACATTCATACATATCATTTTTCAGCAAAATATTTGACCCCACCCGCCCATTTTCGGTTCCCTTGTCCTCGTGGCCCATACCCGTAGCCAAGACTTGTAAGCTCGCTTCAATACCTTACAATCTAATCTCACCGAGACCCAACAAGAATTGAAACAACTCAGTGCCAATGTTGTCACCATCAATATAACCATGTAGTCCTCAATGGAGGAAATCAAACAAGACCTGACCACCCAACTTGAATCTATCTTTTTGACGCTCTGCACCAAGCTGCATATCCCTACAGATAACCCTTCCTCTGACTCACCTCCACATACTGAAGCTAAAAATTCCTCTCATTCCCATAACTTTCAGCACCATCACTTTCAACGTGACCTACACCTTCCACGGGTGGATGTGACCAAATTTAATGGCTTGGAACCCACTGGTTGGGTAACCCAAATGGAACATTATTTCTCTTTATACAACATTATAGATGACTTGGACAAACTTCGGTATGGTGTTCTCCATCTAGATCAAGAACGTTGGCAATGGTGGCAATGGAGAAAAAAATATCATCAAGGGTATATTGCTTGGACACACTTTGTGGCAAAGATTTATGAATGCTTTGACACTAACACCAACCATTTGGGTCATTTGAAAAAGTTGAAACAATCACCAACAGTGGAAGACTTTATAGTTTCCTTTGAGCGCCTAGCTTTTTGGACAGAGGGCATGTCTGATGCCTTTTTCCGAGAGTGTTTTATTAGTGGCCTCAAGAATGATATTCAAGCTCATGTCCTTGTGGCTCAGCCTCAGAGTTAGGTGGAGGATACTAAAAGAGCTAAAGAAGCACAACAGGTTGTATCTTATTAAAACCGGAAAACCTCCTTTATCCCTCACACTAAACCGGTAAATCCCACTACTCCCTCCGCTCCACTAAAGATCCAAAAATTGACCAAAGATGAAATGGTTGAATGCCAACTCAAAGGCCTTTGTTATAATTGTGATGAAAAATATTTCCCAGGCCACAAGTGTAAGGAACAAAATCTTTTTATGGCCATATCGGAGGACATTTCAGAAGAGGATGTTGAAACTCCCCTTGTGTCTGAGTCACCCGAAACCACTAACATAACCCCTCCCTCAGACCCTCCTGAAGTAGAACTGGTCATTTCCCTCAATGCTCTCACTGGCTTCTTCGCTCCCCAAACCCTCAAGATAATCGGTTGCATCAAGCATATGAAGGTCATCATTCTGGTTGTGTGGACGAGCGAAATTGACCGTCCGTCAACTGGGAGAGTGGAACCGGTCCGGGGTTGTCTAAATAACCCAAGCTGTTTGGAATGGACCACCCTGACGAGTTTAACGGCTCTGTTGGCCGCTCTAAGGTATTTCAAGAAAACCAAAGAGAGAATTGATCTAAGCTAAGTAATCTAACTAAAGTAAATAAAACAAACTAAACTATAACTAAATACAAGAAACTAACTAAAATAAAGGAAACTAGAAACTAATAAAACAAAGAAAAGGAACTAATACATTAAATACTAATTATTCTATACAATCGACTAATTACTATTATAATAACTCAAATCAACTATCTAATTATCAGCTGCAATATTTCTTATTCACAAATGTACACTATGAACAATCTACAGATTTGATTAAAACCTGCAAAACTCATGTATGTTCTGCCCTAAGACAGCCAAGAATATCTTTTTGATTTTTTATATTTTATGAAAAAGAAATAAACATTACTGAAATTAAACAATCTAATATATTTACTGAAATTAAACAATCTAATATAAATCTAACTAAGATTATATCTAAATTAAACTACTTAATCAAAACAGTAAACAACAAACTAATTGACCTGGAAACGCTCCAAGTCTGCCCTGTGTATGATAACTTCTTAAGCTGGTTGGAGGAAGAAATTCGCACCGTTTAGTCCTTAAGCTTTTCGTAAACGATTGGATGTGTCGCTTCTTGAAGTGCTTTACAGGACAAACAAGACATAAAAGAAAATCATAACAATCTTCTGATTATAAATTCCTGCAATAAGGGAAACTTGTTATGCAAGGACTTATATATAACAATTCAATCTATGAAGAAGATAAACCTGTCATTCACAAACTGAATTAACAATTGTTATGTCTTTTATCTATTTGGAAGAAACAAGATATGAATAACAGTAATTAAAATTATATCATTTGCATTCGATTTAGATAGCTAAAGTAGTTATAAACCATAAGCAAAGTGATATACAAAACTTGAAACAAAATGTTGATATATTGAGAAGCTAAAGCTATGACAAAACATCAATTCTGCTCCAGTTTGTATCAGAATTACATATCCTTGTTCTCCCACGAATGAGGATGATGATTATTACAAAAATCATAAGTATATATAGGTTTCTCCACAGGGTAAAACATCCGTGTGGATAATTATCAAACAGTTTTACATAATCAGGAAAAGATCCCAAAATCTCCTAAACTAAGTAACTAAAAATGCAAGTGAAATCCTTGAGATATCCTCCAACTGCTCATAAACTCAATTGCAATTCGAATTTACCTACAATAGAACACAAAGATCAAATTAGAAAGATTTTTGAGTGACAAAATACAAAAAAAATGATCCTACAGACTTAGCTACCGAATCATTTGATTCTGTAGCTAGTCTAAAATAGCATATAGAATCAGATAGCAATCAAATAAAATCTTAAAAGAAATCAAATCCAATTTAATTTTCTTTTTATCATCAAAACAATATCAAAATAAATGCAATCAAAACAGAGTACATAATGCTCTGTTTTCAGTTACCATAAAACATGGTCAAACTTTTACAGGCCTGTTTGTATCAAACGAAATTAAGCAGTGAATCAAGTAATATGAGATACGATGTAATCGTAATCAACTCAACCATAATTGAACAGAATCGTATACAAGATATGATATGCCACAACATAACTAAAATCGATATCATCGAACACAACAAATATGTTACAACTGTAGCAATATACATAGATTTCATGTCGTTTCAATCCATAGTAAAGATAGGCAGGCTGTAGATTATGCATAAGATTCATTCTGTTGTAATCAAATATGGAAAGGCGGTTACGATATACTCAAAATGAAACATGCGTAACAGTATTGACCAAAAACAACCATAGATTTCAATTGCTGGGTGTAACACAGTCAAGATCGAACAACATTGATAACCATAAGCTGGACAGAAATCAAATAAAATCGGGTCTGGGCCAATTATAGAACAATTCATCATCCTGGGCATGATCGTTTTATTTTACAAATCCATTCGTAACCGCAAATACACTGTCATTCCAATTCAAAATAGAACAGGGTCGACTTAATCAACGGGCCACATCGAATTGACTGGCTGGGAGTTGTATGACAGTTACGATTTGTATCACTTCACGATTTGGAAAATATAAAACAAAACCCTTTTTTAAACATGATCCAAATCGTATCCGGGTTGGTCAAAGTCATATAAAATTGCAATAGACAACCATCGTATATGTGCATCATAACCAATTCGAATTAAAACATAGATCGTGTTTCAAAATTTGAAATGCAAAACAACTTGTCTATAATAGATGCAACAGAACATTCAATCGCAACCGATTTAAAACAATCAAATCCATATTATGATTAATAGAATCAAAACCAAATCCAATAACAAAATTTGATTTACCAAAACAAGTTATATACAGCAATGCATGTTTATGTAACAGAGCAGGTAAATGATGCACACAGAGTTTATGAATGTGCCATATAAATGGGTGAAAGTTATACCAGCGATGTTGTTGAGGCTATGTCAATTTCGAATTGACAATTGCCGTGGCTGACTCGACATTCTTGAACAGAATTGAACCAGTAGTTCGCTGCTTCTTGTCAGTGGGTTGCACCTTCGCATCATGACTGGTGAGTTTTGCCACTTGGTCTTCCAAAGCATGGATTCTGGATTGCAACATCGACACATCTAGGTAGTATATCTCCAACCATAAACCACACTGCTCGCATGGTGAAACAGTTGGTTGAGCAGAAGAGGGTTTCGATGAGTCTCCGAGGGTTCCATGAGGTAATTCAATGCCAGGGAAATTAGGATCATCCCGCAGACAAGGTGGTAAATTCTTGACAAAGTCATAAGGAGGTTTGTCACACAAGCCTTCTGAATAAGGATACTCGTTTGCGAGAAAATGTTCAATCTTTGAATCGGAATCTTCACTGACCACGATAGGCTCAGAATTGGCAGGGGTTCTAGGTTTATTTCTCATCATGCGAGAGATTAACCAAGCGTTTTTCTTGCCTTTAGAATTAGCACCAGTTTTAGTTTTAGGCTCTTTGGCTGCGGGTTTAGCAATTTCGACTTGTTTGGTCACAGACATGGGCAAGTTCGTAGGTGGGTCGGGTATAGGTTTGGGTAGCAAAACACTGTAAGGCACAGGGGGGATAGGTTTTCTTTCGTTCACCACAGGTTTATCAACCTGTGGTGGTATTGAGTCTTCAAATCCATTATGACTAAGAAAATCACCCCAACAGTCATGACGTAACCCCAACTCATAAACTATAATCATTTTAATCAACCCCAAATGGAAGAGACTGGTATCGGCCTGGCTGCGTTTATACCTTTTAGCCATCTTAAACAGACTTCTATGCAGATAGTGAGGCATATTGAGGTCGTAGCCTATAAAAACCATCAATAGACGAAGGTGAAACAAGAAAACGAACCCATACCTGCCCTCGCAAGTAATGAATTGCTTGATTATCATTAGCAGGTCATGCCAACGATGTTTCAACATTTTTGCAAGCAAACCTTTGTCGCAGGAGTTCACCATTCGGGATTGGAAGAGCAATGTCCACGGGACATCTTCCACCTTGCAACTCTTCGACCACTTCTGTCCCGTTGCAGGCAGACTGGTTGCCGAGCTAAGAAATTGCTCATTAATCTCTAACTGCACATCCCCAATTTTGGCTCGGCAGCCATCGAATGATAACGCAAATTGTCGAGCCACGATAGGGTTATAACCATCGAATTTTCTTATAAACGGGAGCCATCCACATTTCTCCAGGTCTCTATGAGCGCTATCAAACATGAGCAGTGCTTGGCAACCGTTAGGCTCGGCCCTTACGACAGGAGCCATGGCCTCTGTGCATAGTAGGGTTTGAATCAAACAAAACAATACACAGGGACGAAAATGGTTACAGCTATCAGCTGCAGCGCTCAAAGAGGAAAGGATTAATTGTATGCGTGCGAAGGTGGTGGGATTACCACCGCCATGCAGGATAATAATGACGCAGTACAGTGCTGTTCCATCCACATAATGTCGTTTAAACCATATGAATCGGCCAACCGAAT
>SNQJ01S0013821.1:512590-556615 GCA_010110895.2 Picea sitchensis
AAATTAAACAATCTAATATAAATCTAACTAAGATTATATCTAAATTAAACTACTTAATCAAAACAGTAAACAACAAACTAATTGACCTGGAAACGCTCCAAGTCTGCCCTGTGTATGATAACTTCTTAAGCTGGTTGGAGGAATAAATTTGCACCATTTAGTCCTTAAGCTTTTCGTAAATGATTGGTTGTGCTGCTTCTTGAAGTTCTTTACACGACAAACAAGACATAAAATAAAATCATAACAATCTTCTGATTATAAATTCCTGCAATAAGGGAAACCTGTTATGCAAGGACTTATATATAACAATTCAATCTATGAAGAAGATAAACCTGGCATTCACAAACTGAATTAACAATTGTTATGTCTTTTATCTATTTGGAAGAAACAAGATATGAATAACAGTAATTAAAATTATATCATTTGCATTCGATTTAGATAGCTAAAGTAGTCATAAACCATAAGCAAAGTGATATACAAAACTTGAAACAAAATGTTGATATATTGAGAAGCTAAAGCTATGACAAAACATCAATTTTGCTCCAGTTTGTATCAGAATTACATATCCTTGTTCTCCCACAAATGAGGATGATGATTATTACAAAAATCATAAGTATATATAGGTTTCTCCACAGGGTAAAACATCCCTGTGGATAATTATCAAACAGTTTTACATAATCAGGAAAAGATCCCAAAATCTCCTAAACTAAGTAACTAAAAATGCAAGTGAAATCTTTGAGATATCCTCCAACTTCTCATAAACTCAATTGCAATTCGAATTTACCTACAATAGAACAAAAAGATCAAATTAGAAAGATTTTTGAGTGACAAAATACAAAAAAAATGATCCTACAGACTTAGCTACAGAATCATCTGATTCTGTAGCTAGTCTAAAATAGCATATAGAATCAGATAGCAATCAAATAAAATCTTAAAAGAAATCAAATCCAATTTTATTTTATTTTCATCATCAAAACGAATTACTAATAATTCAAGTGAAATTATATTTTAAATTAAACAATATCAAAATAAATGCAATCAAAACAGAGTACAAAATGCTTTGTTTTCAGTTACCATAAAACATGGTCAAACTTTGACAGTCCTGTTTGTATCAAACGAAATTAAGCAGTGAATCAAGTGATATGAGATACGATGTAATCGTAATCAACTCAACCATAATCGAACAGAATCGTATACAAGATATGATATGCCACAACATAACTAAAATCGATATCATCGAACACAACATATATGCTACAGCTGTAGCAATATACATAGATTTCATGTCGTTTCAATCCATAGTAAAGATAGGAAGGCTGTAGATTATGCATAAGATTCATTCTGTTGTAATCAAATATGGAAAGGCGGTTACGATATACTCAAAACGAAACATGTGTAACAGTATTGACCAAAAACCACCATAGATTTCAATTGTTGGGTGTAACACAGTCAAGATCGAACAACATTGATAACCATAAGCTGGACATAAATCAAATAAAATTGGGTCTGGGCCAATTATAGAACAATTCATCATCCTGGGCATGATCGTTTTATTTTACAAATCCATTTGTAACCGCAAATACACTGTCATTCCAATTCAAAATAGAACAGGGTCGACTTAATCAACGAGCCACAACGAATTGACTGGCTGGGAGTTGTATGAAAGTTACGATTTGTATCACTTCACGATTTGGCAAATATAAAACAAAACCCTTTTTTAAACATGATCCAAATCGTATCCAGGCTAGTCAAAGTCATATAAAATTGCAATAGACAACCATCGTATATGTGCATCATAACCAATTCGAATTAAAACATAGATCGTGTTTCAAAATTTGAAATGCAAAACAACTTGTCTATAATAGATGCAACAGAACATTCAATCGCAACCGATTTAAAACAATCAAATCCATATTATGATTAATAGAATCAAAACCAAATCCAATAACAAAATTCGATTTACCAAAACAAGTTATATACAACAATGCATGTTTATGTAACAGAGCAGGTAAATGATGTACATAGAGTTTATGAATGTGCCATATAAATGGGTGAAAGTTATACCAGCGAGGTTGCTGAGGCTATGTCAATTTCGAATTGACAATTGTCGTGGCTGACTCGACATTCTTGAATAGAATTGAACCAGTAGTTCGTTGCTTCTTGTCAGTGGGTTGCACCTTCGCATCATGACTGGTGAGTTTTGCCACTTGGTCTTCTAAAGCATGGATTATGGATTGCAACATCGGCACATCTAGGTAGTATCTCTCCAACCATAAACCACACTGCTCGCATGGTGAAACAGCTGGTCGAGCAGAAGAGGGTTCCGATGAGTCTCCGAGGGTTCCACGAGGTAATTCAATGCCAGGGAAATTAGGATCATCCCGCAGACAAGGTGGTAAATTCTTGACAAAGTCATAAGGAGGTTTGTCACACAAGCCTTCTGAGTAAGGATACTCGTTTGCTAGAAAACGTTCAATCTCTGAATCGGAATCTTCACTGACCACGATAGGCTCAGAATTGGCAGGGGTTCTAGGTTTATTTCTCGTCATGTGAGAGATTAACCGAGCGTTTTTCTTGCCTTTAGAATTAGCACCAGTTTTAGTTTTAGGCTCTTTGGCTGCGAGTTTAGCAATTTCGACCTGTTTGGTCACAGACATGGGCAAGTTCGTAGGTGGGTCGGGTAGAGGTTTGGGTAGCAAAACACTGTAAGGCACAGGGGGGATAGGTTTTCTTTCGCTCACCACAGGTTTATCAACCTGTGGTGGTCTTGAGTCTTCAAAGCCATTACGACTGAGAAAATCACCCCAACAGTCATGACGTAACCCCAACTCATAAACTATAATCATTTTAATCAACCCCAAATGGAAGAGACTGGTATCGGCCTGGCTGCGTTTATACCTTTTAGCCATCTTAAACAGACTTCTATGCAGATAGTGAGGCATATTGAGGTCGTAGCCTATAAAAAACATCAATAGACGAAGGTGAAATAAGAAAACGAACCCGTACCTGCCCTCGCAAGTAATTAATTGCTTGATTATCATTAGCAGGTCATGCCAACGATGTTTCAACATTTTTGCAGGCAAACCTTTGTCGCAGGAGTTCACCATTCGGGATTGGAAGAGCAATGTCCACGAGACATCTTCCACCTTGCAACTCTTCGACCACTTCTGTCCCGTAGAAGGCAGACTGGTTGCCGAGCTAAGAAATTGCTCATTAATCTCTAACTACACATCCCCAATTTTGGCTCGGCAGCCATCGAATGATAACGCAAATTGTCGAGCCACGATAGGGTTATAACCATCGAATTTTATTATAAACGGGATCCATCCACATTTCTCCAGGTCGCTATGAGCGCTATCAAACATGAGCAGTGCTTGGCAACCATTAGGCTCGGCCCTTACGACAGAAGCCATGGCCTCTGTGCATAGTAGGGTTTGAATTGAACAAAACAATACACAGGGATGAAAATGGTTACAGCTATCAGCTGCAGTGCTCAAAGAGGAAAGGATTAATTGTATGCGTGCGAAGGTGGTGGGATTACCACCGCCATGCAGGATAATAATGACGCAGTACAGTGTTGTTCCATCCACATAATGTCGTTTAAACCATATGAATCGGCCAACCGAATAATTTAGGCAGTGGACAATGTATCAACTCGCCATACCATATATTATATCGATACGCCATTGCATAACTTAAAACCATTAAAGCAAAACCCAACGTTAACCAACGCACCATTGTATTAATCATGAAATCAAAACAAACGTTTAACCAATGTTTATCCAATCGTGCCATTGCATAAATTCAGACTATCAAACCAAAAGTTTACCTGATCATGATTTCATAACTTCAAACCTTTGCCTTTCAACTTGAAATCGAAACTCATATATTGATCATGTGCTCATAGCATAATATATAATCAAACATTATGACAGATGGTTTTATAAAATCGATAAGTCAAGAGCTCAAAACAATAAGGATCATATCACATAAAACCAACATCAATCATGACCCTTATAGAATCAAATGTAACCAATAAATTTGCATGCTCAATGGCTTATTAATCAAGTAAATCCAAATGCGCAATCAAAGTAAGAGTAGGCCAAGGGACATAGTTTGAAAGAACCTTTGCAGTCATGAGATAAGCCAATGGTAAAGTGCCCTTCAGAAAATTAATAAAAGACTGCGACAGTCCAAACAACGATGGATGGGTTTTCACACTTTCAGTTGTGAAAATTGAATCGAAACCAAATTGCAATTGTCGCAAAAAATGAAACAAATGTCTAGTTGCAAAATGCGACGATGACTTGTCGTTTAGAAGAAAATAGGTGTAGGCAGCTTTTGGGGCAATTAAAAAAAATTGAATTGGCTGCCAACAGGTTGATAGTGGAAGCACCCATAATTTTATTCATCGCTGCATTTCCCAAGAAACTCATTGCTACATCCATGCCATGAATAATTTCCAAATCATGATTGCCAATGGTGGCTCCATGAAATGTGGAGGGTGTTGTGAAATGTGTGTCTCCAAATTGGTGACTACCACTTGAAATATCATATATTTGCTATTGGCATGGGCGATTATGACATTGTGTTGGGTGCAGACTGGCTAAGGACTTTGGGTCCCATTCTCATGGATTTTAAGGAATTAACCATGCAATTCGACCAGGAGGTCCACCAATATAAGTTCCAAGGAATCACCATCGGTTCAACTGAGATAATTAATTCCCATCACATGGAAAAGTTTCTCAAAAAAGGTCATTTTGGTGTTATTGTTCAACTCCATTCCATACAAGAAATAGAGACACCCTCGGTGCTGCAAGACCTCCAAGCCATCCTTTCTAAACATCAAGTGGTCTTTTACACTCCCCAGGGACTCCCTCCTTCCCATGGTGTTCATGATCATTCCATTCCCCTTGTACCCGTAAGCCTTCCTCCCAATATCCATCCGTATCATCACCCATTTTCCCCAAAAAATGAAATTGATAAAATGGTCCAGGAACTCCTTAATGCAGGTGTTATCCGCCCTAGTACGAGCCCCTACTCTTCTCCTGTGGTCATGGTCTTAAAGAAATAAGGTTCTTGGAGAATGTGTCTTGACTTTCGTGCCCTCAACAAACTTACCATTAAAGACAAGTTTCCCATTCATATCATTGATGACCTCTTGGATGAATTGAGTGGCGCACAATTCTTTACTAAACTTTATCTTCGTTCGGGCTACCACCAGATACATATGAAATAGGCAGACATTCCCAAGACTACCTTTAGAACTCATGAGGGCCACTATGAGTTTTTGGCCATGCCCTTTGGCTTGTGTAATGCCCCCTCCACCTTCCAAAGCCTCATGAATCATGTCTTCTGTCATTTTCTCCATCATTTTGTCTTAGTTTTCTTTGATGATATCCTCATCTATAGAAAAACCTAGACATACCATCTTGCTCATGTGGATTGAGTTCTCCATCTACTCTCTCAACACCAACTTTTCCTGAAACATTCTAAATGTGATTTTGGTGCCTCAAACGTCGAGTACTTGGGTCATTTGGTTGGCAAGGATGACGTCAGGGCGGATCCTAAAAAGATTGAAGCTATGAAAGACTGGCCTCACCCAAAGACTCTCAAAAGATTGCATGGATTTCTGGGATTAACGGGTTATTATTGCAAGTTTGTTAAGAATTATGGAAAGATTGCAACACCTCTCACTACACTCCTAAAAAAGAATTCTTTCACTTGGACTCCAGCCGCTGCTCAAGATTTTCAAACCTTTAAGATGGCCATGTGCACCACTCCAATCTTGGCCCTTCCTGATTTCACAAAGACCTTTTTCTTGGAATGTGATGCTTCAGGGAAAGAAATTGGTGTTTTCCTTATGCAAGAGGGTCGGCCTTTGGCCTTTACTAGCGAGCAACTGTCTGAAAGAAATCTGGGAAAATCAAACTATTAAAAGGAAATGTTGGTTATTCTACATGTCATTGATCTATGGTGCCCTTATCTATTGGGGAAATGCTTGCAAATTAAGATAGACCATCAAAGCCTCAAGTATTTTCTGGAACAATGCATTTCCTCCCCAAAGCAACAAAAATTGGTGACTAAGCTCTTTGGATATGATTATGAGATCATTTACAAGAAAGGCAAAGACAATTTGCTTGCGGATGCACTTTCCCAAAAATATGAAGATGAAGGATCCATTTTTTATCTTTCCTTCATTGTACCAGATTGGCTCCAAGTTGTTCGCCAGGAATGGCTACAAGATCCCAAAAGTTTGCATCTGATCAAAAAATTGCAGTCCAATGCTCCATATTCCCCTAGGTACGTTAGGCTCCATGATGAGCTTCGATACAAAGGTCGTTTGTATTTAAGTAAACAATCAAAACTTAAATCCATGGTACTTTTTGAGCTTCATGCTACACCCACAGCGGGGCACTCCAAGTTCACGAAAACCTATGACAGGGTCAAACATTATTTTTGTAGGATGGTATGAAACAAGACATTAGTAATTTTTTTGTTGAATGTGATCTGTGCTAATGCAACAAGGGAGAAATAATCAAATCTTCGGGCACACTACAACCGCTTCCGATTCCACCTGCTATTTGGAGGGATATCTCTATGGATTTTATTACAGGCTTACCCAAATCGAGAAATAAATCAGTCATCATGGTGGTTGTTGATCATCTTTCCAAGTATGCTCATTTATGCACTCTTCAACACCCATTTACAACATCCACGGTGGCTCAACTTTTCATGGATCGGGTCTTCAAGCTTCATGGGATGCCACACTCTATTGTTTCTCATCGCAACCCAACTTTCACCAACAATTTTTGGCAAGAATTGTTCAAGCTACAAGGCACCCAATTGCATCTCAACACAACTTATCATCCCTAGACTGATGGTCAAACAGAAGTTGTCAACAAGTGTTTGGAAACATATTTGAGGTGTTTTACCTCGGAAAAGAAAAATCAGTGGGCTCAATGGTTACCCTTAGTTGAATGGTGGTACAACACTTCATACCATATAGCTACATGCATGACTCCTTTTGAAGCGGTATATGGACATAATCCACCTTTAGTTCTCTCATACTTACCTGGTGTCTCGAAGGTCCAGGTGGTTGACCAAACACTTACAGTTCAAGAGGCTATTCTCCGTACCCTCAAAGAGAATTTGGTCATGGCACAAAATTGCATGAAGAAACAAGAAGATCAAGGTCACTCTAAATGTTAATTTGCAGAAGGGGATCATGTGTTTCTTTGACTGCAACCTTACAAGAAAAATTCCCTCAGGGTCGAGCATTGTCTGAAGCTAGCACCTAAATTTTACGGTCCTTATACCGTTCTCAAGCATGTGGGACAAGTGGTCTATCAATTAGCTTTGCCCAATCATTTGAAGCTACATCGTGTTTTTCATGTTTCATTCTTAAAGAAGGTGATTGGAACTAAGTTCCAAATTCAAACCAACCTTCCCAATTTAGCCGAAGAAGGATCCATTTGGCTACAACCACAAGCAATTTTGAACTAGCGTGAGAATCGCCTACATCAGAGAACCATCAAGGAAGTGTTATTCCAGCGGAAAGATACAACTCCAGTAGAGGCCACTTGGGAACCAACTACCATTCTGCAGCAATTTCCACATCTCAAGACTTGAGGACAAGGTTGTTTTTAAGGGGGAGGACATGTTAGGGTCCTAACCCACACATAGGTAGAAAAATATATTCGGATGTAATAAAGGTCAATATTAATAAGGCCTTGCAATAAAATAGAATAAGTTGAATGTAAGAAGACCTAATAGAATCTTCCTCTTCTAGAAGGATCTTCCTCTAGATGCTTCTTTTGATAGACATATTTAGTATAAATAGGAGTCGAGAGTATAAGAACCCTAGCTTGGATATTATTGTAATAGAGATTTGCTTGCCCCCTTGAGGAGGCCCGTGAACATTGCTCTCAAAATCAAAGTGTTATTTATGTTGTTATTCTTATATCATTTCAGTGTTATTGTGGTGATTTCTCTAGTTATATTGTTGTTATTCTGCCATTTATATCATTTTATTTTTGTTCTGCATACTTTTTGTATCTGGTATATTACACTCGCCCTTGCGAGGTGAGCTAGGAGCTAGTTGTTCTCTGGTTTAGTGTGCATGGGCTCTTTGCAGCTTGAGGAGCCAAGGGGGAAGAAGAGTACCCCTAGGATTGGCTAGGAGGTACCGGTCAAATCACAACAGTCAGCAAGTGGGCGCTGCATGGAGCGTGTAGGACAACAACTCGGAGCGGATGACCTGGGCTATGGTACACTTGTTTTTATTTTTCATGGTAGATTATTATTGACCTTACATTTTCATTTATGTACTTTTAACTATGTAAAGAAGGTGTTGTACTTAGAATTTTAATTGAGAACTTAATTTTCCCTTAGACTTAAACTCACTACTTGACTTGGGTCCCTTGGCTTTGATTCCATGAATGTTGTGACTGTCCTATTGGTTTTATTGATTTTATTGATTTATTGTGAAGAGTTGTGTTTTATTTCGTCCTCATCCCTATATCATCAATCCATGCCTGAGAATTCGGCCAGGAGTTGGATCGACGGTTGTCACTTCGACGTTAATAGACCTATAGATCTTAAAGCCATGTTTTTCTATGTGTGGATGATGAGTGAAGGATAGTTTGTCTGGTTTTCTACCTCTATTGGTTGTTCATGGTCGAGTGATTGTCTTGCACCTTGTTGCGATTGATTACCTCTGTGATTGCTTTTCCCTTCCTGCGGTGAACCACTTATTATCATCTATGTTTGAACCCTATGTTTGATGCATTCTTGGCGAAGTAAATCTACGTTTAATACCCTTCCTAGCAATGATTTAAGTTTACGTTTTTAATGCATTTCCAGGCGAATTTACTATGTGGTTTTTTTTTTTATATACATTTGGTCTGTGATTTCCCTCTGCGATTATTTACCTTAGATGATGAAGTTACTCTACCTATGGCCACACTAGACCGTGTTTTAATTCATTTTACTCTGCGATCTGAATTGTACCTTATGCCTGCGTTATCATACTTCTGGCTTGCATTTTGTTTCTCTGCATTATGACTTAAATTCCCAGTGAATTTTCCCTTTGCATTTGATATAATTTAAGGCGTATTGCTCGACGTTTTTCATGCTTCATAATTGATTTTTCTCTGCAATATATATTACCTCGATGTCGACTTAACTCAGCGCCTTTCTTATGACTAAAACTCAACATTTATGATACCTGGAAAATGATTTGATACTGTGATTGATACTGCTATTTCTTTAAAATGGTGTTACGGTTATCTCTAGCTAAAAGACCGTCTGAATGGTAGGCATAGTTTTATTCCCAACGATGTATAGTTATTATTGCTTCTTTATCTTATGCACAGGGATATAGTTATGTAATAGAGTTAATATTATTACCTAACGTACGCACATAGTTATACCGTGTTCTTGATATCCTGCACAACAATGTATATATGCCCCTGTAGATGATGTAATTAGAATATGGATCTCTTGAGGTGATTTCAGATCCTCCTTCTGAATCTGTTTCAATATGTAGTGAATCGTTATTCTTTAAATGCATGCACAACAATTTTTTTCCCTTAGTAGTGTTATTGTAATTTCTTTATAAAAAAAAACTCCTAGCGATATATCTCAACCAACGTTCCCTCTAAACAATGATTCTCTTGCACTGTGATATGCTACAGATTGTGTAATTTTAAACCAGCGATTTGCATGTTGTTGACTGCGTGTTACCCTTTTCTGGTCTGCCTTTACCATTACCCTTGACCACGATTTGCAATTTTATGACAGCGATGTTGCCAATTGTTTGTGGCCGTGATATCTCATCCAGCGTTCCCTTTAATCAACGATCCTCCTTGCTTGGGATATGTTGCTGACCGTGAAACCTTAAACCGGTGAGTTGCCCCATTCTTTTAACCACAATTTGTTACGGCATAGACTGTGTTTTCACTGATAGACGGACCATGATTTGGCACGCTGTATAGACTGCATTTTCATTGCCCAACGGACCCTAATTGTTCTAGCTGTACTAACTGCATTTTACTTGCCACTGACCACGATTTTCATGCTGTGAATGGTGGCGTTGACCCCATGTTGATTGCGTTTCAAACCTGTAGATGATAGCCACAACTTACCTTGATTGAAATTGAATGCATGCCTCTGCATTTGGATGAAATAATGAATGCATTTTACATTTACTTGGCTGCAATAATACACCTGTGTTTTACATTTACCTGATGGCGATAATACCCCTGCATTTTTACATTTACCTAACAACTATAATAATTGGCATTAGTGTTTCTAGACAATGTTCCTCTTTTATTAATTAGCAATAATAATCATGGTTGTTGGATATCGTTTAATAATAGCATCAAACTACATTGAATAGCTTTGACATGACATTTATTTATGAACAGGAAGATAGCATTAAATTTTATTGAATAGCATTGAGGTGGCAATTAATTATAAATAGCAAACAACATCAATTTGCATTGAATATCTTTGACATGACATTTATTTATGAACATAAAGATAGCATTAAATTTGCAGTGAATACCTTGACCTGACATTTAATTATAAACAACAAGATAGCATTAAATTGCATTGAATAGCGTTGAAATGACATTTATTTATAAACCACAAAACCGCATTAAAATAACATTAAAAAAAAGCATTGAAACGACACTTATATACAGACAACGAAATAGCATCGAATAACAACAAATAGCATTGAAGTAGCATTAATTAGACATCAATCTCTTTAAGGATTATCCCTATTTAGACAACCATGTCGATTATTTTATAAGCAACGTGGAGCACTTTTAAAATATACGTAGCTCACTTGTTTTAAATGGAAAGTTTATAATTGTTGATAAGTGTACTGATTTTGTTAAGTTCCTATCTTAGTTCACATTATGATAACACTTATGACCTTAGTAACTTGGTAATAGTTCAACCTTCGCACTTAGGCATATTTCTTATCAGTTAATGGTTGGGTTGTTGGCGGAGTCGGGTAATGGCTTACGCTTTTCATTTTGAGTGTAGTGATCTTGCATCTTGTCGACCTATTTCTTGGGGTGTGGGTGTACTCTGATTGTTAGTATCCAGCTCCTAACACATGGATTTATCTTGAGTCCTTTGTCCAAATAGGTTAGGTCGCGCCAGGGTTATTGTCGCACCTGTCACCTAGGGACAACATGATTCCTGGTGAGGGGATCATGGTATGCCCTAAGGGATAGAGGTGAAGGATAACATGGTCAGGGTATGTGTTTTCCATGTGGGTGTTGTTGATCATTATAAGTTTGTTATTGGCACTTGGGCTTAATGCCTTCTTGCATTTAGTTGCGCAACATCGAGGTTCTAGTTAACTGGCCATCAAGGTCGTTGTGTCAGGATGGGGATGTTGTCCCTTAGCTTGTAGGCATTGTCGTGTTTGTGTCAAGCGGGTAGTTGTTCCCTCCTTGATTTACGCATGTTTTGCCCAGTTGCTTGATGTGCCAGCGTGTAGAGTTGTTTTTGTCTGTTTCCTAATCTGCAGGCGTTGTGTTCGTCGTCTGGGTGTGGTTAACTGTGTCGTCATTTCCTTCCTGCCTAAAAACAAAAAAAAAAAATCACTTTGCTTCACTTGTTTTCGTAACGATCGGGGTCATTACATATGGTATCAGAGTGGGGTTCAACCCGTGACTTGAGAACACTATGGCTTTCACTGATATGATGTTTTATTATAATGTTGCTAATTAAGTTGACTTGTATTCGTGCAGGTAATCATGGTTAGAGGACTCCGCAGAGGCAGATGACAGGGTGCTAGGGGAGGAGGCGCGACGCCTCCAGTAGCATCCACGTCTGAGGGGTTTAACACCCAAGGAGATGAACAGGTTGTCAGGCAGGAGAAGATAGCAGTGGGTGACGTGGTTGGGTTGATAAGGTCCTTTCAGTGCATGTCTGAGGCACTGATTATCCGTTTGGACAAAGAAGAGGCCAGGGCATTGGCACCCCCTGAGGGTCCACCACACACTCTGGTTGGTACTGGTAGCATTCACCGTGAACTCGAGAAGGTAAAATTTCCTGAGTTCTTTGGTTCCCCAGACGGCGCAGCTGCCGAGGCATGGTTGGAGAATATGGCGATGTGCTTTTCACTTTGCGTCTATACCTCCAACATGAAGGTCTGCATGGTGGCCTTTCAACTAAAGGGGAGCACTCTTCTTTGCTGGAAGACACTCCTGCCATAATTGAACATGATCGTTGAAGACGTGTCATGGGAACTGTTCAAGGAATGGTTCCGAGAGAGGTACCTATCAGAGGAATTCATTGAGCGTCAGCTCAACAAGTTCAATGCCTTACGACAGGGTGGTCGTACGGTGCCCGAGTACAAGGCCCATTTAATGGAGTTGCTTCGGTATGCTCCACATCTTAATACTGAGAAACTTAAGGTCAATAGGTTCTTGTTCAGCCTTAATATCAACATACGTGCAAAGGTTATGATTCAGATGCCTCAGACCTTGCATGATGTCGTCCAGAAGACCCTCATAGTAAGGAGGAGCTTATTAACGGGGGTTAGAGCAGGACTCCAGCGAGGCCAGTAGGGAAAGTGTCATCCAGTGCGTTGCAGCATCAAACACCAGCCAGATATACGCCAGGATATTGTGGCTTCCAGAGGGGATCCACTTTCACTACACCTCGGTGACCAACGCCTCAACAATGGACTCCTTACCAAGGACCACGACATCAACAACAACATCGACCACATCAACAACAGTTTAGGCCTGTTTAGCAAAATAGACCAGGATTCTAGGCCGGTGGGTCGTCAGCTTCTACTTCAGGTACTAGGAGTACTGGACCGAAGAAGGGGTGTTGGACATGTGGGGAGCCACACTACCAATGCGATTGCACAGTGGAGAGGACTAGAGCATCTGGATCAGCCAAACCCACTACCGTGGGAGATTTGGGCAAGGCCCATCGGATTCATGCAACGGTGAATAACCTCCAGGCAGAGCACCGGTCAACTGTGCTCGAGACATTAGGTACCGTCTCTAAACAGACCCTTAGTATTTTGATAGATCCCGGTGCTATCGAGAGTTTCATTTCTGGTGCAATGCTAAAGAGGATTAAGGTAAAGGAAGTCGAACAAGATGAATTTAGCTTTGTATAGATGGCTTTGGGAGCCAAACAGAAGGTTGGAGGAAAGCTCACAGGTTGTACCCTTAACCTAGGAGAGTTGTTGGACCTGAGACTTATACATCTGAGTGTGTCACCATGGGGTACGCCTATTATTTTAATACAAAAGAAGGATGGGTTGTGGAGACTCTACATTGACTACCGTCAATTGAATAAGGAAAAGATCAAGAATCAGTATTCATTGCCAAGGATTGACAATCTGTTCGATCAGATGAAGGGTGCGACAGTGTTTTCCAAGATCTATTTTCGATCAGAGTATCACCAATTACGGATCAAGGAGGATGACTTCTCTAAGACCGCCTTTAAGACAAGGTTTGGTCATTACGAGTTTACTATTTTACCATTTGGAATGACAAACCCCCCAGGGGTATTTATGAGTTTGATGAACGGGGTGTTCCATGAGTACTTGGACAAGTTCATCGAAGTATTCATTGACGATATTTTGATTTACTCTCGGACGATGGAGGATCATGACGATCACTTGCACTTGGTACTACAGTTTCTACGAGAGCACAAATTGTATGGGAAGTTGTCCAAATGCTCATTTTATCAACTAAAGATTCACTACTTAGGGCATGTCATCTCCGGTGAAGGTATCATCATGGATCCAAAAAAGGTCAAGGCTATTATGGAATGGCCTGCACCGATGAATGTCCCAGAAGTGTGTAGCTTCATGGGTTTAGTAGGATACTATCGATGGTTCATTGAAGGATTTTTGAAGATAGAAAATTCGATCACAGAATTGCAGAAGAAGAACAAGAATTTTGTTTGCACCGAGAAATGCACGGAAGCATTTTGGAGGCTCAAAGAGTTGTTGAAAACTGCACCAATAATAAATGTCCTTGACATGGATGCAGACTTCTTGGTATGCACTGACACATCCAAGGAAGGCTTAGGCGGAGTCTTGATGCAAGATGGTCGAGTGATCACTTACATCTCGAAGAAACTTAGAAGGCATGAGGAGAACTATGCAATGCACTATTTGGATTTGTTAGCCATTGTATATGCCTTGAAGGTTTGGAGACACTACCTTGTTGGACGAAAATTTGAATTAAAGACGGACCACTATGGACTACAACACATATTTACGTATAGCAACCTAAACACGTGACAACGAAATTGGTCAGAATTGCTTAGCGAGTACGACTTTGACATTACTTACATAAAAGGAACCGTGAACCGAGTGGTAGATGCATTGAGTCAAAGACCACACATCTTTTCGGTGTTGCCTCTTCAGATGAATCTATGTGAAAATATTCTAACTTTACAACACGACGATGACTGGTACAAAGAGGTCAAGGATTTTATCAAACAAAACACAATGATGGTACCAAGATTTGAAGGATTTACATTTGACGACGATGGATTATTGAGGTTTAAAAATTGGATTTATGTACCACCGAACGATGAGTTGAGGAGTTTGATCCTAAATGAGGCTCACAGAGTAGTGTACATGGCCCACCCAAGAGTCACGAAGATGAGGGCGGACCTTAAACCCTTATTCTTCTGGAAGGGAATGAAGACATACATAGTTAACTATGTGGCCAGATGTCTAGAGTGTCAGCAGATAAATGATGAACGTAGACATCTAGCTAGATTAATACAACCACACACTATTCCAAAATCGAAATGGGAGGTTATTTTGATGGATTTCATTGTTGGATTGCCACTGAAGGCAAGGAGACATGACTCAATTTTTGTGGTAGTCGACACTCTGATGAAGAGTGCTCATTTTATTCCTATGCGTACGACGTATCGGGCACCTAACATAGCTAGAGTTTTCATCAGTGAGATTGTGAGGCTGCATGGTGTGCCTAAGAGGATTATATCTGATCGAGGATCGGTGTTTACCGAACAATTTTGGACTAGTTTCCAAGAGGCATTGAGAACCCAACTTAACTTTAGTACTTCGTATCACCCGGAGACTGACGGGAAGACCAAATGAACAAACCAAATCTTGGAAGACATGTTGCGCATGTATGTAATGGAGCAACAAAAGTGTTGGGAAGAATTCTTGTCATTGGTAGAATTCGCTTATAACAATAGTTACCAAAGCACCATTAAGATGGCGCCTTTCGAGTTCTTTTATGGGCGACAGTGTCAGACACCTTTGAGTTTGGATTGGCTTGAGGATAGGGTCTTGGTGGGACCATAAGCGATCCAAGAAATGGAAGATCAAATGAAAACAATAAGACAAAGGATTAAAGAAGAGCAGGATCGACAAAAGAGTTATGTCGATGCGCATCGTGTCGACCATAGTTACGAAGTGGGTGATCGAGTCTTCTTGCGGGTAAAATCGCATAAGAGTTCGATCAAGTTTGGAAAGGGAGATAAAATCTCTCCTAGGTTCATGGGACCCTTCGGGATTGTGGAGAGGAAGGGGGTCGTGGCCTATCGACTAGCCTTGCCTGACTCTTTGAGGCGTATGCACGATGTTTTTCACGTATCTGTTTTGAGACATTATATTAGTGATCCTACACATGTTATTGACATGAGCTCCTTGTAGGTATCAGACGAGGGGGCGCTCACGACTGAGCCGATCCGCATCCTGGATCATCGCATTAGACAGCTACGATGTCGAACAATAGATCTAGTCAAGGTCCAGTGGGACAACTATAGTCCACACTCGACGACTTGGGAGGATGCATATGATATGCGCCAACAGTTTCCATTTTTGTTTGATCGATAGACTTATGACACTGTGATACACATTATTTCAGCTCTTATATATTGTGAAAATTCGGGACGAAGTTTAGACCAAGAGGGGGTGTATGTAACATCCCGCTCTTGCATGCACTGAGCGAACTTATTCTTTTAGGAAACTTCCTTGCAAGTGATCCAGATTATTATACTATTGGTCGTTGATTATGATTATGGGGCATTATGGATGTGAATATATGTTATTTTGATGTATTTCCTTAGACATGTGTTATTGACTCAGTTCTCCTGAGTGTGCAGGATTGGGAACTCGAGGATGTTGAAGCATCGATGAAACCCTTGGAATCCGGATCGAGTCAGGGAGTGGAATATTGGGGTTTGATTGTTGTATATATGACATTTGTGCATCTGATTAGATGTTATGATTATGGATATTATTTCTGACCTGATTCGTTGATGATGCAGGCCGATGATATCTTGCCAACTAGACTCACATGTGGAGTAGAGGGGTCATGCACGACTACCAGAGACGTTGAGGGAGAGGTATGGACAACAACCCTGCCATAGCCTACTAGCACTCTTTCCATGGCTCGAATTGTAGGTTAACGACTACCTAGTTTTAGAACACCCATTATGTCATGAGGGAAGATTGTGACTGTTGCTCACGATGATTCTAAGGGGCATGCAATAAGGCAAGGGACTTATTCCTTAGAGGCCCTTAGTCTACCACAATATCACCTAACGAAGTATTGAATCCAGGGTTTTTTTATGTCTAACAAGTCAATCAAGAGGCGAGTGGCACCCTTGGAGCACCTAGTGCATTCTGAAGGGCACGTCGTGCAAGAAAAACAAAAAGAGGTGAGTCGCACCCTTGGAGCACATAGTGTTTCCTGAAGGGCACGTCATGCAAGGGGAATAGAATGAGGTGAGTGGCACACTTGGAGCACCTAGTGCGTCTTGAAGGGCACGTCGCGTTGTTAACTAATAAGTGATTAAACCTAGATGGCCTTAGAACAAATAATGTGATAAGAAATATTTAAAAACAATTTCCCTTATAAAATGTCACCCAACCTCAGAAATTAAAATCTAGGTCTAAAGAAATACTTGTGGTAAAAAAAATAAAAAATAAAATAATCCTATTAATCATCATTAAAGATGTGATGAAAAGGGGGTAAGCCATTCAATTAATTTATAAAAATCAAATTAGTTTGGGGGATTACTTTTTAACAAAAAGGGAATAATTGCTTTGTTACTTATGCTAATTAAAAAGTTATTAATTAAAAAGAAAAGGGGAAAAGGTAATTTCTTACACTTGATAATTTGAGTTTTAGATTAAAAGGGAAAGAGAGAAATTTAAAATAATTAGGAAACCAAGGGAAAAAGGGGAAACATAAAGAAAAAGGGAAACATAAGGAAAAAGCAGAATGACTAAGTTGGTAAGGAATCTTGCCTTTAAGAACTTTCTAAATTGAACTCAACTAGTAAATTAATAAGGGGGTAAGTCATTAAAATGTGTAAGGGAATATGGGGACACCTAGGAGCAATTCTATGAATGATTTTAGGTGGGTGAGGGAAATAGGAGTAATTAAATAATTAATGAAATTAACTTTTTGTACAATGAAAGGGATGGGTGACACATGTACGGGGAGGATTTTTCTGAATTAAATTATTGAACATTAAATTAAATGGGAAATTGGGAAAGGAATGACTTAGAAACTCTATATAAAGGAGGGAGGAGGAGGAGGATGGATCTCTTCCTTTATGTGTAATGTTACGCTACAGAATTTTAGACTTGACTAACTTATCTTGTGGGATTTGGGATACCCAGCTCGGTGAGGAGCGGTAGCTTGGCCTTGCGAGGCAAGTTGGGAGCTAGTTGTTCTCTGGTTTAGTGTTTGTGGACCCTTTGTGGCTCGGGGGTCTGAGGGGGAAGAAGAATACCCATATCATTGGCTGCGAGGTGCCAGTGAAGTCACAACGGTCGGCAAGAAGGAGATACACAGAGCACGTGGGACAATGACTCAGAGAAGATAACTTGGGCTACGGTACACTTGCTTTTATTCTGCATGGTAGATTATTATTGACCTTGCTCTTTCATTTATTTACTTTTAATTATGTAAAGAAGGTGTTGGACTTAGCATTTTAATTGAGAACTTAAGTTTCCCTTAGCCTTAAGATCGTTGCTTGACTTGAGTCCCTTGGCTTTCAATCCTTGAATGTTGTGACTGTCCTATTGGTTTTATTGATTTATTGTGAATATATGTGTTTTACTTCGTCCTCATCCCTAGATCAACAGTCCACGCCTAAGCAGTTGGCCAAGAGCCAGATCGATGTTCGTCACTTTGGTATTAATAGACCTATAGATCCTAAAGCCCTGCTTTTCTATGCATGGATGATGAGCGAAGGATAGTTGGCTCGACTGTCTACCTCTATTGGTTCTTCCTGGTCGAGTGATTGTCTTGTGCCTAGTTGCGATTGATTACCTCTGTGATTTTGTTTCCCTTCCCACGGTGAACCGCTTATTATCCTCTACGTTTAATCCCTGTGTTTGATGAATTCTCGGCAGAGTAACTATGTGTTTAATACCCTTCCAGGAAATGATTTAAGTCTGCGATTTCAATGCATTTCCTGGTGAATTTACTGTGTGATTTTTGTTTGTTTTATACATTTGGTTTGTGATTTCACTCTGCAATTATTTACCTTGGATGACAAAGTTACTCTGCCTATGGCCACACTAGACCATGTTTTAATTATTTTTACTCTACGATCTGAATTGTACCTTATGCCTACGTTATCATACTTCTGGCTTGCGTTTTTTTTCTCTGCATTATGACTTAAATTCCTGGCGAATTTTCCCTCTCCATTTGATAGAATTTAAGGCGAATTGCTCTGCATTTTTCATGCTTCAGAATTTCTTTTTCTATGTAATATATATTACCTTGATGTCAACTTAACTCAGCGCCTTTCTTATGACTAAAAATCATCATTTATGATACTTGGAAAATGATTTGATACTGTGATTGATATTGCTATTCTTTAAAATGGTGTTACGATTATCTCTGGCTAAAAGACCGTCCGAATGGTAGGCATAGTTTTATGCCCAGTGATGTATAGTTATTGTTGCTTCTTTATATTATGCACAGGGATATAGTTCTATAATGGAGTTAATATTATTACCTAACATATGCACAGAGTTATATCATGTTCTTGATATCCTGCACAATGATGTATATATGCCCCTGTAGATGATGTAATTGAGGTGATTTCAGATCCTCCTTCTGACTCTGTTTCAATAAGTAGTGAATCGTTATTCTTTAAATGCATGCACATCATTTTTTTTTCCTTAATAGTGTTATTGTAATTTCTTTATAAAAAAAAAATGCCCAATGATATATCTCAACCAACGTTCCCTCTAAACAATGATTCTATTGCACTGTGATATGCTGCAGAGTGTGTAATTTTAAACCAGCGATTTGCATGTTGTTGACTGTGTGTTACCCTTTTTTGATCTGCCTTTACCATTACCCTTGACCACGATTTGAAATTTTATGACAACGACATTGCCAATTGTTTGTGATTGTGATATCTCATCCAACGTTCCCTTTATTCAACGATGTTGTCAATTGTTTGTGACCGCGATATCTCATCCATCATTCCCTTTAATCAACGATATTGTCAATTGCTTGTGACCGCAATATCTCATCCAGCGTTCCCTTTAATTAGTGATCCTCCTTACCTGGGATATGTTGTTGACTATGAAACCTTAAACCGATGAGTTTCCCCATTTTTTTAACACGATTTGTTGCAGCATAGACTGCATTTTCACTGCCAAACAAACAAAGATTTGGCACGTTGTATAGACTACGCTTTCACTGTCGAATGGACCCCGATTTTTCTAGCTGTACTAACTGCATTTTACTTGCCACTGACCACAATTTTCATGCTGTGAATGGCGGCATTGGCCCCATGTTGACTATGTTTCAAACCTGTAGATGATAGCAACAACTTACCTTGATTGACAGTGAATGTAGGCCTCTGCATTTGGATGAAATGATGAATGCGTTTTACATTTACCTGACTGCAATAATACCCATGCATTTTACATTTACCTAACGATGATAATACCCCTGCGTTTTTACATTTACCTGACAACGATAATAATTGGTATTAGTGTTTATGGACAACGTTCATCTTTTATTAATTAGCAATAATAATCATGGTTGTTGGATATTGTTTAATAATAGCATCAAACTACATTGAATAGCTTTGACATGACATTTATTTATGAACAGACAGATAGCATTAAATTCCATTGAATAGCATTGAGGTGGCAATTAATTGTAAATAGAAAATAGCATCAATTTGCATTGAATAGATTTGACAGGACATTTTGTTAAGTGCCTATCTTAGTTCGCATTATGATAATACTTATGACCTTAGTAACCTGGTAACGATTCAACCTTCACACTTAGGCATCTTGTCTATCAATTAATGGTTGGGTTGTTGGCAGAGTTAGGTAATAGCTTACACTTTTCCTTTTGAGTGTAGTGCTCTTGTGTCTTGTTGACCTATTGCTTGGGGTGTGGGTATAGTCTTCTTGTTAGTATTCGGCTCCTAACGCATTGTATTTATCTTGATTCCTTGGTCCAGATAGGTTAGGTCGTGCCAGGGTTATTGTCGCACTTGTCACCTGGGGATGAAATGATTCATGATGAGGGGATCAGGGTACGCCCTAAGGGATATAGGCGAAGGATAAATTGGTTGGGGTCTGTGCTTTCCATGTGGGTGTTGTTGATCATTGTAAGTTTGTTATTGGCGCTTGGGATGAACGCCTTCTTGCGTTGGGTTGTGCACCATCGAGGTTCTAGTTAACTTGCCATTAAGGTTGTTGTGTCGGGATGAGGATTTTGTCCCTTAGCTTGTAGGTGTTGCCATGTTTGTGTCAGGTGGGTAGTCGTTCCTTCCTTGATTTATGCATGTTTCACCCAGTTGCTTGATGTGTCAGTGTGTAGATTCATTGTTTTCTATTGCTTGATCTGCAGGCATTGTGTTCATTGTTGGGGTGTGGTTAACTATGTCGTCATTGCCTTCCTGCCTAAAAACAAAAAAAAAAATTGCACTTTGCTTCACTTGTTGTCATAACGATCGGGGTCGTTACAAAAGAGTTGCAGTTACGTGAAGGTTTTCCAACCAATGGTTGAAGGAGAAGTTTGGAGATAAATATGATAGTTCTAGAGAGAGAATATGGGATGGATAAAATTAGGAAGAAAGTAGCATGATCGGAGTCACCACCGAGGATCAAGACTCAAGTGTAACCTCATAAGAAGTTGTGGGAGAATCAACCCTTGTAGCACTCAAAGATGTGAAGAATACTACAAGACTTGATATGATATGGAATCCTTATGCAACCCCCCAGGTGAAATAATCACATCCTGAAGACACAAGAACTAGCCTTGGATCTCCCAATACCTCAGCGCAATCTTCCAATACAGTAAATTCTACAATAAAATCTTCCATAATTCCTCTCATTTCTCCTCAATCTAGTCCAACCAATTCGAGTAGTATCAATAGCAGGAGTCTGGAAAGTTCTTTAGTGTTATCACAACTATGACCTCTAGGATTTGTCTTAATAGGGTCCCCAAATCCTCCCATGGTGCATCAACACACCGGATCCCTCACCTGATACCCAGAATTCTAGGGTAAAGGGGATGAGGATGTGGAACAACATTGGTTCTTTAGTGAGGCCATCTAGAAGTCTCGTGGAACTTTGGATGCTAATAAACTAGTTGAGTTTCAGACCATGTTAAGGGGTTGGGAATTAAAATGGTAAATGAAATCCATCGAACTAGGGAATCCCATGGGGAAACCATTTCCTTTACCACAAGTCAAACAAAATTTTATTGCTGAATTTAAACTACCCCAATCCAAGAAACAAGATCTTTCTAAACTGTGGGAAATCAAACAGAGAGATTGAGAATCTTCCTGGGAGTATAACCAAATATTCAAATATGTGATATATATATTATCCAACCCCATTCTTGAATACCACCAGCGAGAATGGTTCATTTAGGTACTTTTACCATCAACTTGGATTCTATTAACCCAACAATGGATAACTACATTGGGGGATTCCATAGAACAATACATGAAAATTGATGTGACAGAGGGATATCCTGACATCTTGTGGGTAATAAGACCACCTAATGAATATAATATTACCTAACTGCAAGGCCATATTTCCTCCTTGAATGATAAGATTCAAGAATTGACCATTCCTAGAGAAACCCTCCCTCAAGTTTGGTGTATTGGTTTCTATACTAAGGGGCATACAACGACTAAGTGTCCTAGAATGAGGGCTGCATAAACCCCCTCCCCCCACAACCCACGGTGCCTCCACCAAATACAACACCATTTCATGGCCCTATGCAGTACCATGATTTCCAAAACCATCAAGGTACTTAGAATAATGACTATTGTGAAATGTGTTGCAGTCATGGGCACCCCCCTCAACATTTCTCGATCCTACAAAAATACACCCTTGTTATAAACACAATCTACTGTGAATTCTGTGGGTCACCTACTCACACCGCCAAATAGTGTCATTTGTTGGATGCTCTTGTGAAAAAATTAGATCAGTCTACATTTATGGTTGATGAAGTTCCTCAAGTATTTGGAGGAGGACGTAGAGGTGGTGGAGGTTTCAGAGGTGGGCGAACTAGTGAAACAGGGCCAACTTAATGTTATAATTGTGATGAGAAGGGACATATTGCTTGATATTATCCTCTTCCAAGATGTCCTTGGTGTACCCACTATAGAAAAAATACCCATGTCACCGAGGATTTTCCCGAGTTGATTGCAAAATGGGAGGATCATGCAATACAGTGAGGCTCTAATTTGATAAATTCAGAGCCTCGACTTGTCATTGAAGAAAAGGAACCCGATATTAAATTATTACTAGAGGAGGAAAAAGGACTAATGTTGATGTTGACACCTCAAATCAAAGTAATATACACAAGGTGGTAGCAGAAGATGTGAGATAAGATTCCCTTGTGAACAAACAGTTCTTTAAGGAAGTTGTGGAGATATTCCGACAAGTTTCTAATCTTGCAATATCGATACCTGCAAAATCAAGCCATGAGCCTCAACCTAAACTTGTGGATCATTTTGTGGCACAAAAACATCCTACAATGAGACCCCAATAGACTATTGAATTGTGCTTCCTCCTACTTTCTGATATTTTGGACAACGAACAACTCACCAAGTAGTTGCGGAACAAGCTCAAGGGGATTTTAGAGATTTAAATGAACCTAGAAGAGTTGGTTGTTTCTCATCTTCTCAAAAGACATACGAGTAGAATACAGAGAATGAAGTCGATATACGGATGGGAATTTATACTAAATACTCACATCGTTGATTAAAAATTAATGATGTTATGTTAGATTTGGAGTCTAGCATCAACATCCTACCAAAGAAAACTTGGGAAGCCATTGATAAGCCCAAGTTGGTTTATTCTCCCATTCAATTGCGGATGAATAATCAATATTGTATCGATGCTATTGAGAGGCTGCAAAATGTTGAAGTGGACTTAGATAGATTCAAGACAATGGTCGGCTTTGAGGTTATATCAATCATGGGGGAAAAGGACCCATACCTAGTTTTATTGGGAATGGACTGGGCTTATGATAATTACATTGTTATAGATCTTAAGAAATAACTCATGGCCTTTGAAGCAAATGGTATGAAAGTAACCCAACCATTACATCCCTACCGAGGTCCTCACTTTACGGATCTAGTAGGGGAAAATGGAAGAGGATACCCTTGATCATATTTACAATTTGATTGTAGGAAAGTGAGAAGATTATGTTAACCCAACTACAGACAACTCGATAAGTTGGCACAATATTCAGTCTGCAGGGGAATATTCATAGGAAGTTTTTGACAAATGGAAGCATGGAAGATATGAGAACTTCTCACGACATTGCATGACTATTAGAGCATCCAGGTGGATTGGATCTGAGGTTAGAGAACACACTGTGTAAGATGAAATTTTAGATTTGGCCATTTTTCTAGTTGAATTAGAGGCTATAGTTGCACCAAAAAAAATAATTCATGTATTTTTTGCATTAAAATCCTCTTCAACTAGCTGGTGGGACATTGATAAGGGTAATTTATCTTCATGGGATCAAGCAAAGTGTGCATAAATATATGGGATCTTTATTCCCTCTTTGCAACTTACTTAGCTAAATATGGACCAGTCATCTTGGGAATTACATGATGGGATTTTGGATCTAAGGGAGCATGTAGCACACTATATTTAGGTATGGGAAGTTGTACAACTACCTTCTCAATTGTGGTTGCATCATTTTATTCATTCCTTGGGATAGATTCCATATTCCTATTATGTACATGAGGAAGCTCGACGCCAAATGGATTGATGTGAAAGCCTTCAACAACAGTTCTATCAATATTTCATATTCTCAAGTAAGTCCCCTGAAATCACTTTATCTTTGCAACAGATTAAGAAAATACCTTTTTCTAATGAAGTAAAGCCTATACATCCTTCTACTATCTGTCATGAATATGAGTACCTCCTTCATCATAGTATTTACCCATCCTATGCTCTATTACATGTGGTCTGTCATATTGTTAATAGAAACCCAGAAAATCTCGATGACCTTGAGGAACTTAGGCATCTGACATTTTAGGAATCTGAAGGGACTAGGGAGGTTAAATATACTATCCCAAATGAGGTCAATATAGGAACTGATGAGCATCCTAAGCCAGCCTCCATAGGAGACAATTGGGATGAACATACCGTAACAAGTATATAGGATCTGTTGCAGGAATATGAGGATCTATTCCCTACAAATTTATCAGAATTAAAAGGTATTAAGAGAGATTTAGACAAGATGAGGATAGATTTAAATATTGAATCAAGACAAATCAAGCATATGCGATATCGACTAAATTCACAAGTTAAAGAGAAGTGAAGAAGGAGATTGATAGGATGCTCACGGTTGGGTTGATTTTCCCTGTCAATAAGGTTGAATGTATAATTCTTATCATGATACAAACCAAGAAAGGTACAGATCATATACGAGTTTGTGTGGATTACAAAATCTTGAACGTTTCTTGTGTACATGACCCCTTCCCTACCCCCTTGAGGGATGAGGTACTGGATCAAGTAGCAGTAAATGAGGCATATTCCTTTACAGATGGGTTCTCTCAATATCATCAGGTTCGAATCACCGAGGAAGATAAGAAAAAGACTAATTTAAATACTAAGTGGGGATTATTTTCCTACAACATTATTCCTTTCGGGCTTAATAATGCCCTAGTTGTATTTTCTCGGATCATGATCGCAACATTTTGTGATTTCATTCATAAGTTCCTTGAGGTATACCTAGACGATTGGATTATATACAACTTACTTAAAGAGCACATTGGGCTATTACGCTTGATGTTGGATTGTTGTAGAAAGTTACAAATTTCCCTTAATCTACGAAAATGTATTTTCATTGTACAATTTGGAAATCTGATAGGGAATATTGTTTGTCAGGAAGGAGTGTTATTCGATCCTGCAAAAATTGCAGTTATTCTCAATATGCCACCTCCTACCATTGTCAAGTAGTTGTGCACAACCCAAGGAAATATTGGTTAAAACTGCCAATTTATCAGGGGTTGTTTGAGTATAATGACACCTTTAGAATAACTTCTCAATAAATCTGAAGGATTTCATTGGAGTTAGGATTGTGATAAATCATTCAACTTACTAAAATAGAAATTAAGAACTACACCCATTCTAACTTATCCTAACTAGAATTTTGAATTTCATGTCCATATTGAGTCCTATGCAGTTGCGCTAGGCATCATTCTTATGAAACCATGGGAAGGAAACTTGGAACATCCTATATATTTTTTCAGTCACAAACTTTTGCCAAGTTGAACCCGACTACACCATAACCAAAAGGGAAGGTTTGGCTATGGTGTATGCTTTACAATATTTTACACATTATTGATTTGGAATTCATTTTAAGTTTTTTACTAACCATTCTGCTTTGAAGTATTTGGTGAAAAAACTCGTGTTATAAGGTCACATTTGCAGGTGGTTTCTATTGTTTCAGGAGTTCTTTTTTTAGGTCATTGTTAAGCATGGAAAGTTAAATATCGAGCCATATCACCTGTCTTTTCTAGAGTCTAAAGAAAGTGGTGTACATGTAGATGACCAACTCCCAAATGCAGATATGTTCTGTGTTGAGGCCATTCCTGATTATTTGTTGGATATTGCCCTATTTTTTTACTACTGGTACTACAATGGAAAGATATTATGCAACACAAAAGAGGCACCTAGTGGTTCAAGTAGCACATTATCAACTAATTGTGGGACAACTCTACAAATTGGGATTGGATAATATATTGCGGCATTTTGTGCTTGACAGTGGAGTTGCAGGATGACACGTTTCCATAAAGGAAACTTCTAGAAATATCTTACATGAAAGACTATGGTTCCCTACAATATTTAAAGATGATAAGGAATATGCTCGGGTTTGCAATGTATGTCAGAGAGTGGGAAAACCAGCCCGTCGCAATAAGTTTCCTCTGCACATTGTTCACGCACTACAAGATTTCAAAAAATGGGTTGTTGATTTCATCAGACCGATCAATCCTACAACTAAGAATTCCAAGGCCAGATACATAATTACTACAACTGACTACCTAACTCACTGGGTTGAAGCAGAGGTTGTTCGGGATTGTTCTATGACCATTACATCGTAGTTTCTTTATGTGAATGTTATTACCAGGTTTGGTTGTCTTCGTATCTTGACCAGTGAAAAGTTATACCACTTTCAAAGTGAAACTATAGTGACCCTTACTAGAGAATGTTTTATTCAACATCATAAGAGAATTCATTATCATTTGCAATCTAACAGAGTAGTGGAAGAATTTAAAAAATATTGGATATGGGGTTGAATAAGGTTTGTTGTGCAAATCATGATGATTGCGATGAGCGAGTTTTTACTATGTTATGGGAGTATCGGACTACCACGAAGAAATTAAACAGGTACACCCCATTCCAACTAGTATATGGACGAGAAGTAGTTGTGCCAGCTGAGTTTCTCACCCCAAATCTATTCATTTCACAAGATACTAAAATGACAAAGGATGAATCAATTGCTACACTGGTGGACAAATTGTTGGAACTTGAGGAAGCTAGGCTCCTAGTATATTTTCATCATACTGTGGAGAAAGATCATCAAAATTCTTGGAATGATCGACATGTAAAGCATAAGTCATTTTTGCAAGGTTATTTTGTGCTCTTATATGACATCAAGTATCATAAACATCCTGGAAGGATCCAAATGAATTGGCTTGGTCCTTTTATAGTTGTGGAAATGCGTGAATTTGGAGTTGTCAAATTAGTGAAACTCGATGGATTTATTCAACCTGGATGCGTGAATGGCGCATGCTTGAAGCCCTACCTATATGCTACATGATTACAGTTTCATTGCGCTCTTGGTTCTGGGAGTGGGTTAGTAAGCAGGATTTCCATTTATGTATCTATTTTACTTTTTGTCAATACACGTGTTGAGGAAAAGATATGAAATTATCTTCCTCAGTCATTTTTGGATCCATCTTGGCTAATGAAATATAGTCGGGAATGTTACCATATGTTTATAGCCTCAAAAATTGTTTCCCAATCCACAAGTATTAATTACAAGGGGTTAGGCTAATTTTTTTTAATAAACGATTGCTGCAAAAAAGTATAACATTTTTATACCATTTTTTGAATAATACAGATGCAAAAGGTAAATGTGGAGACAAAATAAAAAATACCAAGTCACATATGAGCATAGATGAGACAAAATAGCAATCGCTTACTTCATTCCAAGAAATCAAAAGAATTGTTCTATTTACAAAAATCTGTGGGGGAATTTGGACCAAAGTCAAACTTAGATATCCCCGACGAAAACCATACAAAAGAACTCTGACAGGAAGTAAAAAATTAACTTTAAAATCTAGATCAGCTTGCCACAGATTGTTTCCCACTCGACTCTGCACAATATCCTTTATCAGTCATGAAATTTAATTCATAAACAGACAAGTCTACACAGGCTATCAGCAATAGATCAACACCTCTGAAAAAAAGTGTTTGAATGATGTAATTCAACTTTGAATCTTGTTGAATACAATAGGACCCTACTGTCATAAAAGAGAATTAGGATTTTAATGAATTGAAGAATGAATGAAAATTGAACTATGTCAATAAAACTCAAGAGCAAATCTTAGTATGTTTTCTCCTTCTATTATCTCCTTGTCCTTCCTTCTCATTTGGATTTTATACATTACAAATTAGTTGAAGTAATTCAACCACCTCATTTAGTTAAGCTAACAAAAACTCAACTAAATTTTAGTTTAGGGGAAGAATTAATAATAATAATAATAATAAGGGTTTTTTAATAAATAATAACTAGTAGGTGGGACCCCTTCTAACTCCCTTTAATTTCTTTAAGAAAAATAAACATAACTAGACAATAAATCAATCACATCCCTCCTTGTGGCTCCCATAATCATTTCCATAATTTGAAAATTAAATATCAATGATATTTCAAATCATATCCAAACATATAATATCTAGAATATCCAAAAATAGTATGTTGTCCAAAACCTTCAGCAGACCGTTGTCCTCAATAAAATAATAATAAAGTAAAATCAAAACCTGTATTTACCACTCTGAGAGGCAATTTTCCCTTTGTTGTTGCTATCTCCTTTTGACTTCTCTGAATTAAACTTAGGTTGCGTAGAGCCTTTAGCCTTGATCTCACTGATGACATGAGAACAATCATCTCTCAAGTGCATGTAGGATGAAATAGATTTGGCTGAATCACTTGACGAGGAGGAGGGGGAAGCAATGGCTTTTCCTTTATCATGCATATGGCAGGCTTCGGTTTTGATTCTTTTCTTGCATGTGAGGACTGTACAGGTGAGTGTGCAGGGGTAATCTGGACATTTGGGTTAGAAGGTGGAGGAGGAGCAGGTAGAGACAAATTTTTCCAGCCACGATGTTGGGATATTGTTGGGTGAACAATCTCCTGACATCCGTCATTCTCAGGGACTTCAGGATGCAATGAAACATAAGGGGGAATAGGGATACTAGGGACATGTTCGGGTTGGAAGGGAGGCCTCTTTGGTCTAGGTTGGACTACCCCTTATCCTATTCAATTGAAAAATCCATCTTGGAAGAGTTGGTTTAACTCTTGAGGATCTGCATCAAAATGTATTGAGAATCTTGGCCTTATAGGCCCTCTGTTCCAATTCCCTCTACCCCTGTTATTTTGGCCATGACTTCCTCTGCTAAAGAAGCTCATCCTATATACATCTTTTATTAGCAACTAGATTCTTAATAACACCATACATGAAATCTCTTAATATGAAACAAAGTTTGGCTTAGTAATCACATTAGACCCATGCAATCAAATCCATAAAATTCATTCAATAATTGTCAATGAGCAGGGGGTGAATTAGGGTTATGGGATATCTGAGGGGATTGTATTGAGAAAAAAAGTGAGAAAATGAAAGGGAGTAAGAACATGATTACTGATCAACCATCATTGAACAATTGGTTGTGCAACAATAACCAAATCATATCGGTTGTAAGTCATCTTTGTGTTATTTCTTAATCATTGTAATACAGAGTTTTAATTTAATTTTAAGAACAGGAAATGAAAAATGAATCTGGGATTGTGATGGGATTTGTATTGAGCGAAAAAGTGAGAAAATGGTAGGGAATTTGATGGATATTGTTCATAGAAAAAATTAAATAAATCATACAATCATAAATCTGTTCAAAATTAATCCAAAAAAATCCACTTCCAAGACCAACATTCATTGTTCCTCAATTGTATACAAAACTGCTTGTTGTTTCAATAATTAAATTTCCCATAATTCCTTAATTTATAACAGTATGTGCATTCATAACTTATAAAAAAAAATTCCATTCAACAGTATTGTTTATTATAACACTGATCCCTTCTTCTTTTTTAAAAATAATCAAAACACACACAACAATATGTTCAACATCTATCCCTGATAATCAATAGTGCACCATGATAAACAATCAACAGTCATTGTTCACCAATCACCAATCACCAATCAGGCCCAATTTAAATGTACAAAGGTGTATTTTCAAAAACATGGATAGATTTAAACGCATGCCCGATCATACACGTGACTATAATCAATCAATGGACAAAATCTTGAATTGAAACAATAGTCAATCCAAACATAAACCCTAAGCTTGATCTCAGCATAAATAACTGATACACATGCACCTTTTTTACCTTGCCATAACCCTGATCAAGCTTAGTAAAATTCACACATGTGTCTTCTTATGCAATCAATACCATGCTAGATAAAACATAGTGATCGAAACCATAACGAATAGAAAGACAACCCTCGATTGTATGAAACCATGCCTTTCCTTTTTTAATTTGTTTAAACAATTTCATCACAGAGAGACCTCACAAAGATTCGACCAAAAGGGATGGGTTTATAAATGAGAGAGAAAGTCTCCTTAAATTTCCACAATCATTAGCTGATAACATGACATTTGAAAATCCTCAAAATGTTCTCGAGGAGAGTAAAGACAGTTAGAGTCCAAGTCGGCTATGTCAAAAATAAAATGTGGGGAGGAAACACCTATTTATATTTTAAACAAAAACATAGAGAGATGACAGTCTTCCAATACTTATATCCATTTAAGCATCAACCACAGGCGAAAAAAAAAAAATTTGAAAATGAAATAGCAGTGAGCCACACAGTCCTTCGACTTATTACTACAAGCCCTTGATGGAACCAATAGTCAACACCCAAGGAGAGACAAAGGAAATTTGAGTAAAATAACCCAGTGCACATAGGTGCATCTAACACTTTTAGATTAGAGATGAGGGTTAACTTAACAGTAGGGTTATCCAAACATAGCGAGACAATGTCTCTTTCCAACCAACTGGGAGGTTAATAACTTTTGACAATAACAACAGTGAGGACACACACATTATTGTGAAAGAACGCCAAGATATAACATGTATCAATCCAATACCTACATATGCCTATATTAACGTTCAGGGCCAACCAAGATTAGCTCTTGGGACACTTTCAGTGAAAATACAATAGGACCAGGCTACCAACCATAGCTCGGGTTTTGAGGAAAAAAACACACCATTGTTGAAAATCTCTCTGCAACTAGGTAAGGATTACCACAACAATTGAGAGGGAAACGAGTTAACAAAAAATGATACATAGAACAAAAGCCCTCAATCATCAAACCTAGAGCCTTATTGCACCACTGTTACTTATTATTCCAGAGAGACCCATCATAAAACTACATTGCCCAACCAAATAACCAACATGCAACTTAATAATACCCATTCCTTAGCTTGCAATTTCCAACATTTTACAATCATCACAGAGAGCCATGCACCACATTTACACACAGTTGAAAATCTCAAGAACACATAGAATCCAAGCATCACTGAGCCACCATTTGGTTCATAAAACAAAGAATACTTTGTGGATGGAGAGAAAAGAACCATATATGACATCAAGGTTATTTTGTTCTCTTATATGACATCAAGTATCATAAGCATCCTGGAAAGATCCAAATGCATTGGCTTGGTCCTTTTATAGTTGTGGAAATGCATGAATTTGGAGTTGTCAAATTAGTGAAACTCGATGGATTTCTTCAACCTGGATGGGTGAATGGTGCATTCCTGAAGCGCTACCTATATCCTACATGATTATAGTTTCATTGCACTCCTGGTTCTGGGAGTGGGTTAGTAAGTAGGATTTCCATTTATGTATCTATTTTACTTTCTATCAATAAACGTGTTGAGGGAAAGATATGAAATTATCTTACTCAAGCATTTTTGGATCTTTCTTGGCTAATGAAATATAGTCGGGAATGTTACCATATGTTTATAGCCTCAAAAATTGTTTCCTAATCCACAAGTATTAATTACAAGGGGTTAGGATGATTTTTTTTAATAAAAGATTGTTGCAAAAAAGTGTAACATTTTTATACCATTTTTTGAATAATACAGATGCAAAAGGTAAATGTGGAGACAAAATAAAAAATACCAAGTCACATATCAACACAGATGAGATAGAATAGCAATCGCTTATTTGATTCCAAGAAATCAAAAGACTCGTTATATTTACAAAAATCCATGAGGAAGTTTGGACCAAAGTCAAACTTAGATATCCCTGATGAAAACCAGACAAAATAACTCTGATAGGAAGTAAAAACTGAACTTTAAAATCTAGATCAGCTTGCCATAGATTGTTTCCCACTCGGCTCTGCACAATATCCTTTATCGGTCATGAAATTTAATTCATAAACAGACAAGTCTACACAGACTATCAATGATAGATCAACACCTCTGGAAAAAATTGTTTGAATGATGTAATTCAACTTTGAATCTTGTTGTCTACAATAGGACCCTACTGTCATAAAAGAGAATTAGAATTTTAATGAATTGAAGAATGAATGAAAATTGAACTATGTCAATAAAACTCAAGAGCAAACCTTAGTATGTTTTCTCCTTCTTTTATCTCTGTGTCCTTCCTTCTCATTTGGCTTTTATACATTCCAAATTAGTTGAAGTAGTTCAACCACCTCATTTAGTTAAGTTAACAAAAAATCAACTAAATTTTAGTTTAGGGGAAGAATTAATAATAATAATAATAATAATAATAATAAAGGTATTTTAATAAATAATAACTAGTAGGTGGGACCCCTTGTAACTCCCTTTGATTTCTTTAACAAAAATAAACATAACTACACAATAAATCAAACACATCCCTCCTAGTGGCTCCCATAATCATTTCCATAATTTGAAAATTAAATATCAATGATATTTCAAATCATATCCAAACATATAATATCCAAAATATCCAAAAATAGTATGTTGTCCAAAACCTTCAGCAGATCGTTGTCCTCAATAAAAAAATAATAAAGTAAAATCAAAACTCGTATTTGCCACTTTGAGAGGCAATTTTCCCTTTCTTGCGGCTATCTCCTTTTGACTTCTATGAATTAACCTTAGGTTGCACAGAGCCTTTAGGCTTTATCTCACTGATGACATGAGAACAATCATCTCTCAAGTGTATGCATGATGGAATAGATTTGGATGAATCACTTGAGGGGGAGGAGGGGGCAACAATAGCTTTTCCTTTATCATGCATATGGTGGGCTTTGGTTTTGAGTCTTTTTCTTGCATGGGAGTACTGTACAGGTGAGTGTGCAGGGGTAATCTAGACATTTGGGTTAGCAAGTGAAGGAGGAGCAGGTAGAGACAAATTTTTCCAGCCATGATTTTGGGATACTGTTCAGTGAACAATCTCTCGCCATCCATCATTCTCAGAGACTTCAGGATGCAATGAAACATGAGGGGGAACAGGGATACTAGGGACATGTTCAGGTTGGAAGGGAGGCCTCTCTGGTCTAGGTTGGACTTCCCCTTGTCCTATCCAATTGAAAAATCCAGCTTGGAAGAGCTGGTTTAACTCTTGAGGATCTGCATCAAAATGTATTGAGAATCTTGGCCTTATAGGCCCTCTGTTCCACTTACCTCTTCCCATGTTATTTCGGCCATGACTTCCTCTACTAAAGAAGCTCTTCCTATATACATTTTTATTAGCAAATAGCTTCTTAAACAAACCATATATGAAATCTCTTAATATGAAACAAAGTTTGGCTTAGCAATCACATCAGACCCATGCAATCCAATCCATAAAATTCATTCAATAATTGTTAATGAGTAGGGGGTGAATTAGGGTTATGGGGTATTTGAGGGGATTGTATTGAGCGAAAAAGTGAGAAAATGAAAGGGAGTAAGAACATGATTACTAATCAACCATCATTGAACAATTGACTGTGCAACAATAACCAAATCATATCAGTTGTGAGTCATCTTTGTGTTATTTCTTAATCACTGTAATACAGAGTTTTAAATTAATTTTAAGAACAGGACATGCAAAATGAATCTGGGATTGTGATGGGATTTGTATTGAGCGAAAAAAGTGAGAAAATGGCAGGGAATTTGATGGATATTTTACATAAAAAAAAATTAAATAAATCATAAAATCATAACTCTGTTCACAATTAATCCAAAAAACATCCACTTCCAAGACCAACATTCATTGTTCCTCAATTGTATACAAAACTACTTGTTGTTTCAATAATTAAATTTCCCATAATTCCTTAATTTATAACAGTATGTGCATTCATAACTTATAAAAAAAAATCCATTCAATAGTATTGTTTATTATAACACTGATCCCTTCTTCTTTTTTAAAAATAATCAAAACACACACAACAATATGTTCAACATCCATCCCTAATAATCAATAGTGCACCATGATAAGCAATCAACTATCATTGTTCACCAATCACCAATCAGGCCCAATTTAAATGTACATAGGTGTATTTTCAAAAACATGGATAGACTTAAAACCATGCCCGATCATACACATGACCATAATCAATCAATGGACAAAATCTTGAATTGAAACAACAGTCAATCCAAACATAAACCCTGAGCTTGATCTCAGCATATATAGCTTATTTTTTAAACAATTGGTAGTCTGCACAATGATTTCGATATAACTATATCATATATGAAGCGAACATAACTAAAATGATATACATGCACCTTTTTTGACTTGCCAGAACCCTGATCGGGCTTAGTAAAATTCACACATGTGTCTTCTTATGCAATCAATACCATGCTAGATAAAACATAGTGATCGAAACCATAATGAATAGAAAGATGGCCCTCGACTATATGAAACCATGCCTTTCCTTTTTTAATTTGTTTAAACAATTTCATCACAGAGAGACCTCACAGAGATTCGACCAAAAGGGATGGGTTTATAAACAAGAGAGAAAGTCTACTTAAATTTCCACAATCATTAGTTGATAACCTAACATTTAACAAACCTTAGAATGTGCCTGAGGAGAGAAAAGACAGTTAGAATATGAGTTGGTTCTGTCAAAAATCAAATATACGGAGGAAACGCCTATTTATCTTTTAAACAAAAACATAGAGAGATGACGGTCTTCCAATACTTATATCCATTTAACCATCAACCACGGGCCAAAAAAAACAATTTTGAAAATGAAACACCAGTGAGCCACATAGTCCTTCGACTTATTACTCCAAGCCCTTGATGGAACCAATAGTCAACACCCTTGGAGAGACAAAGGAATTTCAAGTAAAATAACCCAGTGCACATAGGTGCATCTAACAGTTTCAGAGAAGAGATGAGGGTTAAATTAACAGTAGGGTTATCCAAACACAGCGAGACAATGTCTCTTTCCAACCACCTGCAAGGTTAATAACTTTTGACAATAACAACAGTGAGGACACACACATTATTGTAAAAGAACGCCAAGATATAACATGTATCAATCCAATACCTACATATGCTTGTATTAATGTTTTGGGCCAACCAATATTAGATCTTGGGACACTTTCAGTGAAAATACAATAGGACCGGGGTACCAACCACAGCTCGTGGTTTGAATTAAAAAACACACCATTGTTGAAAATATCTCTACAAATGGGTAAGGATTACCACAACAACGGAGAGGGAAATCACAACAATGGAGAGGTAAACGAGTTAACAAACAATGATACATAGAACAAAAACCCTCAATCATCAAACCTAGAGCCTTATTGCACCATTGTTACTTATTATTCCAGAGAGACCCATTATAAAACTACATTGCCTGAGAAAAAAACCAACGCGCAACTTAATAATACCCATTCCTTAGCTTGCAATTTCCAACATTTTACAATCATCACAGAGAGCCATGCACCACATTTACACACAGTCGAAAATATCAAGAACACACAGAATCCAAGCATCACTAAGCCACCATTTGGTTCATAAAATAGAGAATACTTCGTGGATGGAGAGAAAAGAACCATACATGTGGTAAAAACACTTAAATGATGAGTTCGTCAAGCCTTCCCTTCCAAAAAATTGAAAATGCGGAGCTTCACAACCAACAGGGAAAAATTGCATCAATGGAACAATGCTAGGGTGACTGAAGATAGGGAAGGTTTGGAGTGACATGCAGTAAATGCATGTCACTTCCATCACCTGGCCCCATTCAATTTGAAGTACAAGACAACCCAATAAGAATAACATCCACCAATAAATCAAACCATATCACCAATGCATAATGAATGCTAAACCATCGTAAGATCTCAGACCATATCTATTGCATAGTGCGCCACCCAAGAACGTTAATATAGGCATATGTGGGTATTGGGACAACTTAGTGTTATAATTGTGATGAGAAGGGACATCGCGCTTGAGATTATCCACTTTCGAGGTGTCCTTGGTGTACCCACTATATAAAAAACACCCATGCCACCAAGGATTTTCCCGAGTTGATTGCAAAATGGGAGGATCATGCAAGACAGTGAGGCTCCAATTTCATAAATTCAAAGCCTTGACTTGTCATTGAAGAAAAGGCACCCAATATTAATATTATTACTAGAGGAGGAAAAATGACTTATGTTTATGTTGACAGCTTGAATCAATGTAATATACACAAGGTGGTAGCAGAAGATGTGAGATAAGATTCCCTTGTGCACAAACAATTCTTTAAGGAAGCTGTGGAGATATTCTGACAAGTTTCTAATCCTGCAATATCGATACCTGCAGAATCAAGCCATGAGCCTCAAACTAAACTTGTGGAGCATTGTGTGGCACAGAAACATCCTACAATGAGACCCCAATAGACTATTGAATTGTGCTTCCTCTTACTTTCTGATATTTTGGATGACGAACAACTCACCAGGGAGTTGCGGAACAAGCTCAACGGGATTTTAGAGATTGAAATGAACCTAGAAGAGTTGATTGTTTCTCATCTTCTCAAAAGACATACAGGTATAGTACAGAGAATGAAGTGGATATACGGATGGGAATTTAGACTAAATACTCACATCGTTGATTAGAAAATTAATGATGTCATGTTAGATTTGGATTCTAGCATTAACATCCTACAAAAGAAAACTTGGGAAGCCATGGGTAAGCCCAAGTTGGTTTATTCTCCCATTCAATTGTGGATGAATAACCAATATTGTGTCGACGTTATTAAGAGGATGAAAAATGTTGAAGTGGACTTAGATAGATTCAAGACAATGGTCGGCTTCGAGGTTATATAAATCATGGGGGAAAAGGACCCATACCCAGCTTTATTGGGAATGGAATGGGCTTATGATAATTACATTGTTATAGATCTTAAGAAAGAACTCATGACCTTTGAAGCAAATGATATGAAAGTAACCCAACCATTATATCCATACCGAGGTCCTCGCTTTACGAATCCAGTAGGGGAAAATGGAAGAGGATACCCTTGATCATCTTTCTACTCTGATTGTAGGAAAGTGGGCATATTATATTAACCCAACTACATACAGCTTGGTAAGTTGGCACAATATTCAGTCTACGGGGGAATATTCATAAGTAGTTTTTGAAAAATGGAAACATGGAAGATATGAGAACTTCTCAATACGTTGCATGACTATTAGAGCATCCAAGTGGATTGGATCTGAGGTTAGAGAATACCCTCTATATGATGACATTTCAGATTTGGCCATTTTTCTAGTTGAATTAGAGGCTATAGTTGCACCAAAAAAAAAGAATTCATGTATTGGATGTTGCATTAAAATCCTCTTCAACTGTATGGTGGTACATTGATAAGGGTACTTTACCTTCCTGGGATCAAGCAAAGTGTTCCATCCAACATCGCTTTATTCTTTCTTTGCAACTTACTTTGCTAAATATGGACCAGTCATCTTGGGAATTATATGATGGTATTTTGGATCTAAGGGAGCATGTAGCACACTATATTCAGGTATGGGAAGTTGCACAACTACCTTCTCAATTGTGGTTGCATCATTTTATTCATTCCTTGGGATAGATTCCATATTCTTGTTATGTACATGAGAAGCTCAACGCCAAATGGCTTGATGGGAAATCATTCAACAATAGTTCTGTCAATACTTCTTATTCTTAGGTAAGTCCCCTGAAATCACTTTATCTTTGCAACAGATTAATAAAATACTTTTTTTAATGAAGCAAAGCCTATACATACTTCTATAATATGTCCTGAACATGAGTACCTCCTTCATCATAGTCTTTACCCATCCTATGCTTGATTACATGTGGTCTATCATATTTTTAATAAAAACCCAGAAGATCCCGATGACCTTGAGGAACTTAGGCATCTGACATTTTAGGAATATGAAGGGACTAGGGAGGTTAAATATACTATCCCTAATGAGGTCAATATAGGAACACATGAGCATCTTAAGCTAGCCTCTATAGAATACTATTGGGATGACAATACCGTAACAAATATATAGGATCTGTTGCAGGAATATGAGGATCTATTCCCTACAAATTTATCAGAATTAAAAGGTATTAAGAGAGATTTAGACAAGATGAGGATAGATTTAAATCTTGAATCAAGAGAAATCAAGCATATGCCATATAGACTAAATTCACAAGCTAAAGATAAAGTGAAGAAGGAGATTGATAGGATGCTCCCTGTTGGGATGATTTTCCCTATCAATAAGGTTGAATGTATAATTCCTATCATGATACAAACCAAGAAAGGTACAGATGATATACAAGTTTGTGTGGATTACAGAAGCTTGAACGTTTCTTGTGTACATGACCCCTTACCTACCCCCTTGAGCGATGAGGTACCAGATAAAGTAGCAGTAAATGAGGCATATTCCTTTACAGATGGGTTCTCCCAATATCATCAGGTTCAAATCGTCGAGGAAGATAAGAAGAAGACTAATTTTAATACTAAGTGGGGATTATTTTCCTACAACATTATTCCTTTCGGTCTTAATAATGCCCTAGTTGTATTTTCTCGAATCATGATCACAACATTTCGTGATTTCATTCATAAGTTACTTGAGGTATACCTGCACGATTGTATTATATACAACTTACTTAAAGAGCACATTGGGCTATTACGCTTGATGTTGGATTGTTGTAGAAAGTTACAAATTTCCCTTAATCTACGAAAATGTATTTTCTTTGTACCATTTGGTAATATGATAGGGAATATTGTTTTTCGGGAAGGAGTGTTATTCTATCCTGCAAAAATTGCATTTATTATCAATATGCCTCCTCCTACCATTGTCAAGTACTTGTGCACAACCCTGGGAAATATTGGTTATAACTGCCAATTTATCAGGGGTTGTGTGAGTATAATGACACCTTTAGAACAACTTCTCAAAAAATATGAAGAATTTCATTGGAGTTAGAATTGTCATAAAGCATTGAACTTGCAAAAACAAAAATTGAGAACTAGACCCATTCTAACTTATCCTAACTAGAAATTTGAATTTCATGTCCATATTGATGCCTATGCAGTTGCGCTAGGCATAATTCTTATGAAACCATGGGAAGAAATCTTGGAACATCCTATATAATTTTTCAGTCATAAACTTTCGCAAGTTGAACCCGACTACACCATAACTAAAAGGGAAGGTTTAGCTACGATGTATGCTTGACAAAAATTTACACATTATTTACTTTGAATTCATTTTAAGCTTTTTACTAACCATTCTACTTTGAAGTATTTGGTGAAAAAACTTGTGTTATAAGGTCACATTTGCAGGTGGTTTCTATTGTTTCAAGAGTTCTTTTTTGAGGTCATTGTTAAGCATGGCAAATTAAATGTCGAGCCAGATCACTTGTCTTTCCTAGAGTCTTAAGAATGTGGTGTACCTGTAGATGACCATCTCCCAAATGCAGATATGCTCTGTATTGAGGCCATTCCTTACTATTTGTTGGATATTGCCCTATTTTTTACTACTGGTACTACAATGGAAATATATTATGAAACACAAAAGAGGCACCTAGTGGTTCAACTAGAACATTATCAACTGATTGGGGCATAACTCTACAAATTGGAATTGGATAATATATTGCGACGTTGTGTGCTTGACAGTGGAGTTGCAGGATGACACATTGGCAGAAAGGAAACTTCTAGAAATATCTTACAGGAAAGACTATGGTGCCCTACAATATTTAAATATGCTAAGGAATATGCTTGGGTCTATGATGTATGTCAGGGAGTGGGAAAACCAGCCCGTCGCGATGAGTTTCCTCTGCACATTGTTCACGCACTACAAGATTTTGAAAAATTGGTCATTGATTTCATCAGCCTGATCAATCCTGCAACTAAGCATTCTAAGGCCAGATACATAATTATTGCAACTGACTACCTGACTCATTGGGTTGAAGCAGAGGTTGTTCAGGATTGTTCGATGACCATCACATCATAGTTTCTTTTTGAGAATGTTATTACCAGGTTTGGTTTTCCTCGTAGCTTGACCACTGAAAAGGTATACCACTTTCAAAGTGAAACTATAGTGACCCTTACTAGATAATGTTTTATTCAGCATCATAAGAGATTTCATTATCATCCGCAAGATAATAGAGCAGTGGAAGAATTTAAAAAAATATTGGATATGGGGTTGAATAAGGTTTTTTGTGCAAATCATGATGATTGGGATGAGTGAGTTTTTACTATGTTATGGGAGTATCAGACTACCACGAAGTGATTAAACAGGTACACCCCATTCCAACTAGTATATGGCCGAGAAGTAGTTGTGCCAGCTGAGTCTCTCACCCCAAGTCTATTCATTTCACAAGATACTAAAATGACGAAGGATGAATCAATTCCTGCACCGGTGGACAAATTGTTGGAACTTGAGGAAGCAAGGTTCCTAGTATATTTTCATCAGACTATGGAGAAAGCCCATAAAAATTCTTGGAATGATCGACATGTAAATCGTAAGTCATTTTTACAAGGTTATTTTGTGCTCTTATATGACATCAAGTATCATAAACATTCTGGAAAGATCCAAATGCATTGGCTTGGTCCTTTTATAGTTGTGGATATGCATGAATTTGGAGTTCTCAAATTAGTGCAACTCGATGGATTTCTTCAACCTGGATGGGTGAATGGTGCATGCCTGAAGCCCTACCTATATGCTACATGATTACAGTTTCATTGTGCTCCTGGTTCTGGGAGTGGGTTAGTAAGTATGATTTCCATTTATGTATCTATTTTACTTTTTGTGAGTACAAGTGTTGAGGAAAAGATATGAAATTATCTTACTCAAGCATTTTCGGATCTTTCTTGGCTAATGAAATCTCATCCTATATACATTTTTTATTAGCAACTATATTCTTAAACAAACCATACATGAAATCTCTTAATATGAAACAAATTTTGGCTTAGAAATCACATCAGACCCATGCAATCCAATCCATAAAATTCATTCAATAATTGTCAATGAGCAGGGGGTGAATTAGGGTTCTGGGATATCTGAGGGGATTGTATTGAGTGAAAAGAGAGAGAAAATTAAATGGAGTAAGAACACGATTACTGATCATCCATCATTGAACAATTGACTGTGCAACAATAACCAAATCATATCAGTTGTGAGTCATGTTTGTGTTATTTCTTAATCATTGTAATAAAGAGTTTTAATTTAATTTTAAGAATAGGACATGCAAAATGAATCTGGAATTGTGATTGGATTTGTATTGAGCGAAAAAGTGAGAAAATGGTAGGGAATTTGATGGATATTGTTCATAAAACAAATTAAATAAATCATACAATCATAACTCTGTTCAAAATTAATCCAAAAAACATCCACTTCCAAGACCAACTTTCATTGTTCCTCAATTTTATACAAAACTGCTTGTTTCAATAATTAAATTTCCCATAATTCCTTAATTTATAACAGTATGTGCATTCATAACTTGTAAAAAAAAATTCCATTCAACAGTATTGTTTATTATAACATTGATCGCTTCTTCTTTTTTAAAAATAATCAAAACACACACAACAATATGTTCAACATCTATCCCTGATAATCAATAGTGCACCATGATAAGCAATCAACAATCATTGTTCACCAATCACCAATCAGGCCCAATTTAAATGTACAGAGGTGTATTTTCAAAAACGTGGATAGACTTAAAATCACGTTTGATCATACACATGACTTTAATCAATCAATGGACAAAATATTGAATTGAAACAAAATTCAATCTAAACATAAACCATGAGCTTGATCTCAACATATATAACTTATTTTTTAAACAATTGGTAGTCTGCACAATGATTTTGATATAACTATATCAAATATGAAGCGAACAGAACTAAATTGATACACATGCACCTTTTTTAACTTTCCAGAACCCTGATCAGACTTAGTAAAATTCACACATGTGTCTTCTTATGCAATCAATACCATGTTAGATAAAACATAGTGATCGAAACCATAACGAATAGAAAGACAACCCTCGACTGTATGAAACCATGCCTTTCCTTTTTTAATTTGTTTAAACAATTTCATCATAGAGAGACCTCACAGATATTCGACCAAAAGGGATGGGTTTATAAATGAGAGAGAAAGTCTCCTTAAATGTACACAATCATTAACTGATAACTTGACATTTGAAAAACCTCAGAATGTGGTTGAGGAGAGAAAAGACAGTTAGATTCTCAGTCGGCTCTGTCAAAAATCAAATGTCGGGAGGAAACACCTATTTATCTTTTAAACAAAAACATAGAGAGATGACGGTCTTCCAATACTTATATCCATTTAACCATCAACCACGGGCCAATTTTTTTTTTTTTAAATGAAACAGCAGTGAGCCACACAGTCCTTCGACTTATTACTCCAAGCCCTTGATGGAACCAATAGTCAACACCCAAGGAGAGACAAACGCAATTCGAGTAAAATAACCAAATGCACATAGGTGCATCTAACACTTTTAGAGAAGAGACTAGGGTTAAATTAATAATAGGTTATCCAAACACAGCGAGACAATGTCTCTTTCCAACCATCTGGGAGGTTAATAACTTTTGAAAATAAGAATAGTGAGGACACACACATTATTGTGAAATAACACCAAGATATAACATGTATCAATCCAATACCTACATATGCTTGTATTAACGTTCGGGGCCAACCAAGATTAGATCTTGGGATACTTTCAGTGAAAATACAATAGGACCAGGCTACCAACCACAGCTCGGGATTTGAAGAAAAAACACACCATTGTTGAAAATCTCTCTACAACTGGGTAAGGATTACCACAACAACCAAGAGGGAAATGAGTTAACAAACAATGATACACAGAACAAAAACCCTCAATCATCAAACCCATAGCCTTATTGCACCACTGTTAATTATTATTCCAGAGAGACCCATCATAAAACTACATTTCTCGAGTAAACAACCAACGTGCAACTTAATAATACCCATTCCTTAGCTTGCAAATTCCAACATTTTACAATCATCACAGAGAGCCATGAACCACATTTACACACAGTCAAAAATCTCAAGAACACACAGAATCCAAGCATCATTGAGCCACCATTTGGTTCATAAAATACAGAATACATCATGGATGGAGAGAAAAGAACCATACATGTGGTAAAAATTCTTAAATGACGAGTTGGTCGAGCCTTCCTTTCCAAAAAATTGAAAATTTGGAGCTTCACAACCAACAGAGAGAAATTGCAACAATGGAACAATGTTAGGGTGACTGGAGATAGGGAAGGTTTGGAGTGGAGTGCAGTAAATGCATGTTGCTTCCATCACCTGGCCCCATTCAATTCGAAGTATGGGACAACCCAATAAGCATAACATCCACCAATAAAAATCAAACCATATCACTAATGCATAATGAATGCCAAACCATCGTAAGATTTGAGACCATATCTATTGCATAGTGCACCACCCAAGAATGTTAATACAGACATATGTAGGTATTGGGCCAACTTAGTGTTATAATTGTGATGAGAAGGGACATCTCACTTGAGATTATCCTCTTTCGAGATGTCCTTGGTTTACCCACTATAGAAAAAACACCCATGCCACCGAGGATTTTCCCGTGTTGATTGCAAAATGGGAGGATCATGCAAGACTGTTAAATTTACATGCAGCAGCGAGATCCATTCTCCTGGAGGATGGCTAAGACCCTAGACGAGATCTAGGGCACCCAGTGCACTCCTGGGATATGTGATCTGAGACATATATTGATAAAGACCCT
>SNQJ01S0013822.1:12072-53271 GCA_010110895.2 Picea sitchensis
AGGGCCATGCTCAAGTCACTCCTGCTCTCAGTACTCCATGTCTAGGACCATGTGGGCCTCGAGACATGATCTCCTAGTTATCCCTAGATATCAGGGATAACAAGACCCAATGTCTTCCAGAAGCCAGCTGATGTGGTGGATACCGTCACGATGATCCTGGAACTCTGGTGGTGAAGCGGGTCTCTGTCTGTGCAAGTGGACACTGCTGGTCAAGCTGTCTCTCGGTACTCCATGTTTGCAACCTTAGGAACTCGAGACATCATCTCCTTAGTTATCCCTAAGAGTTGGGGATAACATGTCCAATTACTCATTATCATCAATTAACTCATAATAGAAATAAATAACATAGATGAACAACAACCATGACAAAAGTAATACGCATCTTGATTACAATTCTTCACCAACTAGCTACAAATGAAGAATGTTCCACCTGACCATAAGCACTCTATCACAAAGGCCACCCCCAAGTCAGGGCTATGAAACCACAAGGATGAAACTACCACTGGTTGATTCTAAACTCTCTCACACAACCCAACCCAGAAATATCAGAGAAGGAATTAACACTATAGTCTTCCTAGGCACAACAATCCAATTTCAACCGACCACGCTCTTCCCTCTCAACCTACACGACACAAGGAAAGTAATCCCTTTCTCTGTTATGCAATCCCTCAGGCAATGCTCTAGTGTAGGGAAGGGAATCTCTAGTGTTGGGAACCGCAAATTTTTCGCTGTGAACAATGACTTCCTTTCTCTTCAACATTCACCTATAACCTTAGTCATGGTTTTCTCATGTTTCAAAGCAACAATTCTCCACAAGTAGGCTCTGGTAGCAAGGTATGGCAGCATAAGGGTAGAGGAGAATAAACCAAGAGAATAATCAACTAGGAAGAAGAAGAAGCTCGCATGCCTAAAATCATAGGTAATATATTGCATGCTAAGAAGAGACCGCATCTTCATAAAAAGTCCATGTATCTTTCTTTTGTACAACTATCTCCCAAGGTTGGCAAATAATTAATTAACATAGATAAAAGTTAAAAAACTTAGGATAAAAGGTGGGTAGTAATAAAATATTGTTATTTCCTCTTAACCCCCAAAGCCCCCTTTTCTTCCCCTCTCGTGGACGGACTCATAGCCCGCTATCTTAACCTTCTTAGTTCGCATCTTTTTAGTGGCCTTTTATTATATTTACAATGTACATACTTACAAATCAATGGTCACACTTTACTTAAATCACATATATCCAAGCTTATAGCCAATTCATTATTATTTATACATAATCTAAGGGTCAAAACCGGGGTGTTACAACAATATGATAATGGAAAAGAAATCTCTATGTTCAGATTGAGGAAGACAGCTTATAACAATCCACTTTTCTACCGTATGTCCAATAATGAAATTGGCCTGCTATAAATCTTGAAGGGAAACCAAAACTAGACAGCATGTGTGAATTATTTCATAACCTAGGCCCTTGTTAAAAGCCCCATCATAATGATATATTTTATCGAACAGCTGTTGTCTTCTACCAGGCATTGAAAGGAATTGTCTGAATGTTTCCCTCTAATTTATTTTCTAGCAAAGATTGTTTTCCATGTTGAAGTAGGTATTTGATAACTTAGGTCTTGTTTGAAGCCCCATGGGCTATAAGATATTTGTTACCGAAGAGGTATTCTACTGTATCATCCTTTTAAAACATTAACTGAATCGATTATTCTAATTTGTTTTCTATTTAAGTCTGTTTTTCCTGTTGGAGTAGGATATAATGTCCATTAATGAGCGCATTTCTCAGGATAAATATTATATCGTTTTTCTTTAAATAACTGGTTCAGTGATTTAGTGGCATAGATTGAAGCTGAATTTCAACATAAATGTTGAGACGCCTTATGGCCTTTCATTATGTTTGTGTGCAGGTTCAGTATCTCGACATTGTTTAATGCCCATAGTGAGTATACTAAATCTCTCTGTATTTCTCCCCTCAGGCCTATTATTGATCCTTAGATGTTTTCAGTACTGTAAGTATAAACCATACTAATGCATTTCTGGATTTTCATAATTTCATACCATTTCAACTTGTGAATAATTCCCTGGAAGTTACTCTGTCAAAGATTGAGCTGGTAGTGTAACGAGGGGTATGTAATAGTTTAGTGTCTGCCTTGGAAGGAGATTCATGTCAATGTATATTTATATCTTGGTGTGGGCAACTTAAGGAAAATAATTTGGCGCTAATGCAGGAGAAAAAGTGGAGAGCAACGTCGTACGAACTGTGCTTATCGTATGGTTATTTGTTCTTTTAATCATCACTTCAAATTATACTGCATGCCTGACTTCAATTCTCACGGTACAACAGCTTTCACCAACAGTTAACGGTATAGACAGTTTGAGAGGAAGCAACATACCAATAGGATATCCAGCAGGATCGTTTATTAAAAACTATATATTAGAGGAGTTCAATATAGATGAATCTAGGCTTATTCCCGTGGATTCACCAGCAAGTTATGCTAGAGCATTGTCTCTAGGTCCAAGCAAAGGAGGTGTAGCAGCAATTGTGGACACATTACCAGTTATCCAACTCTTTCTATCAACCCAATGCAGTTTCTCAACTGTGGGTCCAGCATTCACAAAAGGAGGATGGGGATTTGTAAGTACTCTTTCTCATAGCCACAGCCTTTTCCCATGAGTGTTGTGGCTCAAAATGATAATGTGAGTTTTTCATTTCTTTTTAAGCTGTTGGGCTGGTTAAATTTTTTATTTTTGTCATTGGCGCCTCAACAGGGTTTCCCAAGAGGCTCCCAGCTAGCAACTGACATGTCAACAGCAATCTTGGCCCTCTCAGACACGGGTGATCTTCAGAGAATTCACGATAAATGGTTGAGCCAAGATCGTTGTGGTTCACACTCCAATCAAGTTGAACCCACTCAGCTTCAGCTGAGAAGCTTTCAGGGTATTTTCTTGATATGTGGTGTGGCATCATTTGCTGCCTTCATTGCATTTTTAGGTCGTACAATCTGGCAATTTAGTCAGTCCTTAAGGAACACAGAAATTGGAGATGGTTCTGCTTCTTGTGCACATATACTGAGATCATATTTTCATTTTATTGATCAGAAAGAAAGAGAAAAAGGTCCAACAGACGATTCTGAAACAAGTTAAGGGAGAACATAACTCAAAGCTAGCTGCTAGTCCCTGCTACCAAGCAACCTTGGAGCTTATCTAGTGATCTATCCATTTCATCTGTTTGAGCAGAAATGTAGCACTATTTATTTTATGTATCACTGTGAATCTCATAATTATTTTACATAGGGTCAAGTAAAATCTGATAACCGATAGATTAGTCAATATGATCCAAGGGGGCTGAGAGATTAACATTTGGTATTTAGATCTGGTTCTGTTAAAAGGGTTCAACCAAGCCTAAAAGGGCTCAGAGATTAAGATGTTAGTTTTTCTGGATGTAGCTCAGAGTCTTGGCTTCTTAACAACATTTTCTCTATTAATAAGATGCTTTTACCAGTTGGAATTGTATTTCATAATTCTGCCTATTTTAAAATTAAAAAAAATTGTGCCAGCTAAAATTAGCCACCCAGATGAATTCCAACTTCCCGCGGCTTGTTAGATTAAAGGAACTTTGGGTAGATAATTTTAGTTTTGCACATAATTTTACCAGCCATTCTCATCCAGTGGAGAGGAAAAAATGATTGATCCAACATACTCAGTAATGCATATCAATATTTATTAATAATAATAAAATATAATTCTCATTCTTATTCAAACTTACTTATTTTCATAACCCTTTGTCTTTATCGTGATGATTACATGAGTATTTTTTAAAATCATCAGTCATATATATATAATTTCTTTATGAATTTCCTTTGCTCTGAAATTATTTTAATTTAATTTTGTATCTAGTCTGATTTACCAGCATACGCAAAATAACCCTTAAACTGAAAATTATTTTAATTAATTTAGTATCTGGTCTGATTTATCAGCATATGCAAAATTACCCTTACCCTGAAAATTATTTTAATTTAATTTAATATCTAGTCTGATTTATCAGCATATGCAAAATTACCCTTATTAATTTAAGACTGCTCAGCACAGCAGATTAAGGGCTGCCTCGCACTTAATAGATTTAGTTTTTTAATCAAAATTTGGAGTTGAGTTAGTTCATAATCTATCGTGCTAATTGTATATGTTATTTCATGAATTTATTGTATTTTTTCATTACGAAAGTAATTGCCGCACCATAAATTAAGGAATGTGTATAAGATTAATCTAGCAGAGTTGTTGTATTGTTGCATGTACATTATTTTCATAGTGGATAATTGGGATCAAGTTGGCATTAGATTATGGTTTTGCACAAAGTTATTTGAGAGTACACACAATTTATGGTAAAGAATTGATTTCAGGGATATATATAGAAAGGATAAATTAGAGAGTTGTACTAAATCAATCAAAGCTAAAGTTTTTAATATTAATACAAAGGTTGTATCTACAAATGGAATATTGACTATTATCGTTCATTTGCTACATAATTTGACCTCCTTTTTTATAGCATTATAAACTACCATCGAACTCAAAATTAGGTAGTATTGGAGGAGGTCTATCACTGAAGTTGGGTTCCTTTTTCAAAATGGAAACTAAAATGGAGATTTCACCCTATCACAATTAGATGGATGCTTAGCAACTAGATGATTGGATGAGGTAGTTAGATTCATTTTACAAAGTACAACAATTCACAGGTGAAAACAAATTTGTTTGCACAAAGATGCATAAATGTGGAGAAACTTTTCTATTGCAGGATAATTTATGTGACATGTTATCGCGCAATTTGTACTTGTCCCAAAGGGAAAGGCTAAGGGAGGCAAATTGGTGTAACAAGAGGTTATCTGATCATTGTCACCTTAATAAGATACCTCTTTCTATTTAGGGTTGATGGCCCAGAGGAGACGTCCCCGGTGACTTGGGGGTTTGAGAAAGCAAAGGTTAAAGTGTCTATAAAAGTATCCCCTCTCACAAGTCACACTGATCAGAAAGTCCCAAGGTTTTAGCCAATGAAGTAATGAAGTGCTTAGATGTACCTACCCAGAACAAAGCAACAAGAAAACGATATCTTTTGCAAGTACAGTTTAATGTTAGTACTTCATAAAACCATAGACTTATCAATAAAAACAATAGTTGATGTATGATGAAGCAAACAAAATTGTATAACAACAATGTTTATAAGATGATAGCTTTCCAATAAATGCCTTGAAAGAGATTCACAATGACAAAAAAAATCACTTAATAATAGCAAAGTATTAGCATTTGTCAGAAGCTAAATACGCAGTGTATAAATCAACTTTATAATTGTTTTTAAGTGCTTTTTATTGCTGTAATAGATGGTTGTAGCTTACTCTTGTAACAACAACAAATAACTTAGCAAGTTAGTCTACTTTAGGGTTAGGAAAGGTTAGTAGATAGCTTGAGGTAAAAGTTTTGAGAGTTGTTTTCATCAATCACTCAAATGCAAGGCTTAGATCAGTGCTTTTAGGGTTAATGGAGTCTCTTTTAGCAGCGGAAATTTTGAAGGAACAAATGATAATATGAGAGCAAGAGACAAGAAGATCAATGATTGAAGTGTTGGTAACCCAAGGCTTCAATCACTAAACCCTAAGGGGAAATGACCACTAGGAAGTAGGTAACCCTAGGCCCTAGCGGTTTTCCTCCTTTTTTAGCTCAAGGATGAAGTAGATGACAGCTAGATGAAGCAAATGAAGCTAGGGTGTTGCAATGGCAAGGCCCTTAGCACAAAGTTTCAATAAAATAGGGTTTCTAGCACAATCTAGTAGGTGAGAAGTTGTTAAGGCAAGAACAATAACATGTACTTTAGCCTCCTAGGGTTTTAAGCTACCAATTTCATAATCTTGGAAGAAATGCAAGATAAATACACCATAACCATTCAAATGAAGAAGAATTGCAGAAAAATTACTTACAGTCACCAAGAATCATCTAGCAATAGGCCTAGTTGAAAACTTCCACCAAGAAAAATGCTAAAATACACCAAAACTAGCCTCCTTCAAGAAGTGCCCACCAAATTTCAGCCAATAAACCCTAATTAGGGCACAAATTTCATACCTCACTTAAGTGTGAGTGAAAGATGATGAAAAATAAGAGAGATTTTTCCCTTATTTATACAATTACAATGACCTTTAATTTACAAATTAGGTCAAAAAGGCCAACATGGCCAGTTTACATGTAATATCCAGTTTTTACATAAAAATGACAAATTAAACCCTAAATCAAGCAGAAAAGGTGACATCATGCCCCTTTAGGGTGACGTTAGGCCTCTTTGGTGAAACGTTGGCCTCCAGGAGTAAAACGTTTGGCCTCCCAAGGCCTCTGGATCAAACCACATGTGCCACTTGGCACACAACTGCCTCCAAAGTGTCCATCAAATGTTGGGTGACGTCAAGGGTCACAGAGGTGACGTCATGGGCCTTCCAAGGCCAATATCATAGTGGGAGGGAAAGACCCCTCTGGGTCCAGGCCTGCCAAGTTGTCCTATTGGAACACCCTCCTCTCTCTTTGGTGCAAGCCTCTGACATGTGTCTTCCCCTGGTTGGGGTCTCAACATCCATTTGGTGGGATTTTATCCCTATGGAGGTCGGGACTAATCATCTCCTCATGTGTACCTATCCGTTCAGTGTGGCCCTACAACAACAAGAAGTATGCCCTCCATGGGCTCATAAGTCACATGGATCATAACAATGTCAATCACATCTAATAATCAAGTTATCTAAACATGTGCATAAAACCCCCCTTTCCTAGACAACTGCTCAAAGAAGTTATGTTATTCTACAAGCCAGGTTTGGAGAGGACGTCAGGAGGTCCTACTAGGCTTTTTCTCATTGGACGTGGGATGTTTCCAGGTGAAGACAAATCAAGGCCATGTAAGTGGATGAGGCAATGCAGGGATGTTTGAGAAATGGGTGCAGTGATGACAGGGGAATGCATGGCTCACCTGTGGGTGCCTATGAAGAGGGTGAGCTGCACATTGTCATGGATGCAAATGTTTCCAAGCCTATTCAATGCCTTCTACCTTTTTATCTTATTTCTTTTTCTTTCAAAATACTAGTTAGGGGACACTGCCCTAGCATGGTGACCAGTGGTGGCAATGTTACCCACAAGCATTTCATGACGATGAGAAGGTTGGCTCATGATGAGACCCCCTTTCTCTTGGTTATTCCACCAAGAGTCACTACCGTGGCGTGGTGACCAACTGAATGGTAATGTCATACCGCTACATGCCCATGGACCTAATAGGTTTGCTCGTGATGAGACCCCCTATCCTCCAACTAGGTCTTGATTTTATTATTTTATGGATCCCTCTGTTTCTTGTTGAGAAGCCTTTTATTGCTTTCTTTGGGATCCCTGGGCGAAGCATCTGAAGGTTTTGTTCTTTGGCTTTTATCAGTTGCCAACTACTTTTACTCTCTGGGACTTTAGCCCTTCTTCCCACAAGGTAAGGTACAACCCTTTGCTAGCTTGGAAAACCCAATGGCCAAACCAATGTAGGGGATGGATGAGAGGGAAAAAGATGAAAAGTGATAAATATGGTGGGAATGGACGATGACCTTTCACGAACCCACCCAGTGGCAACTCGAACCCTATGGGAACCAACTTTCTAGGGCATCTTGTCATTCCCCCCAGGTGTGGACATGTGGAAAGGCATAAGGTCCAAGCACACTTCACAAGTAAAAATAATTAAATGCACATATTCAAATGTTTTGAGAATCAGAGTGACACATACCATGATACCCAGACTCATTACCTCATGGAGCAAGACCCACTACTGTTGAAGGACCAGGCTGATGGGATGGATGTTGTTGTTGCTGACAAGATGGAGGCACTGAAGAAGAAGGATGGGCCCTCCAGGGCCAGGCTCAAGTCAATATGGCTCTCAGTACTCCATGTCTAGGACATGTGGGCCTCGAGACATAATCTCCTTGGTTTTCCCTAGGCTAGTGGATAACATTTGGCTCCAACTCGGGGACATGTGCTCACCGTAGAGCGCATGAGAACCTCAACATCTCTGGCATGACCTGTGACCTGTCTAGTCGCAACAAAAAATCATTAGTAATCATTTGGGGTGGTGATATCACCCCTGGCTCATATATGGTACAGAAAATGAAAATAAGAAAGCATATATACAAATGGAAATACAACTACTTTAGCATGAAATGCAGATGGTATATACAATGAATGCAAATGCCTACTTTCTTATCTGTGCTTACCTATGAAGTCAAGTCTCTGGCCCCTAATGGGGTTTGAGGAGGTGTCCACTAACTGGTAATGAGCGCCTTCTTTCTTCCAATGTAGACAAATAGTAGGCATCCTTGACTGACTTTCTTCCAATTCTGAAGGGTCCAAGCCAAAAATGTGCACTTCCCTTGACATTAGTAGGTTCTCCCTTATTTGTATCCCACATCTAGATTGTATCTCCCTTTTTGTAATCCTTGGTCTTGAATCTGGTTATTTCTTGTACAACCCTGGTGTATTGTCTTGAGGGAGGAGGGTGGAGTTCTGCTGTGAAGACTTCTTGCTGGTATGGCTTGATCAACATGTCATCTTCTTCTTTCTTTAACAATTTGACAATCCCAACTTCTTTGTCCTTGTATTTGTCTAAGAGTTGTTGATACTCTTCCTTCTTTGGCCATTGTATTTGATCAAAGTCTTCCTCTGAAGAGAAAGGAAAATCATCAGGGGGAAATACATGAATACTTTCTTTGGTTGGCTCATGTGTTTCACTAGTTTCGATATCATCCCCTTCCCATTTGACGAAGCCAACTCCTCTCCATCTAAACCTTATCAAATAGTCATCTTCTTGTGTAGAAGAATAATCATCCCAGTCTTCAGAGATGTCAGAGGCATCGTTAGGATAATCACCCCAGAACGATGGGGCGGGGTCCTACCAAAGCACTATCCCTTATGTATGTTTCGTGCAAATGCAACACCTCCTTATTACCTAGTGCAGTATTGTTCTCGTGATTTCTAGGAATATTTTGGTTACCCTTTCCCTTAGTCCATGTTATCTCACTAATATTGTCTTCTTCTGTAAAGGGAAGAGTGGGCCAACCTTGAAATAAGCATGGATCTACTGAGTTTTAGTCACTATGTCCCTGATCATCTATTAGCAGGGAAGTGAAAAAGGGTGTTTTCTCATTTTGCTCAAAATGACCAGTTTGTAATAGTGTGGAAGTTTCTTTGAACAATGGCTGGTCATCTAGGATTTTCTTTGTCAAAGAAGGGATTTCCAACATTTCACGAATCATTTTAACCTTTTGTAAGATATAGGCCATACTAGTGCTCAGGTTGGTCCTATTATTGTTAGGTTTTGGGAAATGTTGGGGTAGATTTCCAGCATACACCTGGGGCTCTTCAAGCTTTACCCTTGAGTTCTCATTTGTTTGGCCCAAGTATTCAATCCTAGGCTTCCTCATGTCTTGATTTTCTTGGATTTAACTTGGCGTGAACAAGGTGAATATGGAATCTACAATATTAGGTTTCTCATGAGTATCCTTTGGGTGATAACGTTCAAAATAGGAGTCCTTGCATGACCAATGCTTAGGATCATATTCTTGTCTTGCAACATTTTGTAGGTTCAAAGTGTTCAGAAAAAATTGTTATCTTGGAGTATGAGATTTTATTGTTTGAGGAGGTCTCATAGAAAAAGGCTTTTGGATTTGTGATAGTGACCTTTCTAACTGAGTGATTCCTTCATAGGTACTTAGATCTTAGAGGGTTCATGTTGTTTTGAAAAATTTAAGGCATCTTTCATGTTTGAGAAACCTGTGCTCCATTTACTATGGAAAGTATTGTTTTCTACCTCTAGAATCTTTGGGAGGTCATGCTCTAGTCCTCCCATGCTTTTCTTATTTAGCTCCTAGATGTCATCATTGTTCAAAAAATTGACCTGATGGATGGCATCGTCGAACTTAAGATTCTCTTCAATCTAGCAAACAATATCTTGAGTTTCTTCTAGGGTTGTAGGTAATCGATCATTGAGGGTAAATTTTAAAGTTCCTTCAAAGGAGTTAAGGTAATGTTGGAGAATAACGCTCTTTGGGAGAAAATTGGGATGAATTTTGCTAATGAGAGTGTTGAACCTATCATTGAATTCCCTAACGTCTTCTTCGGTTTGTTTGCAAACTTCGAGGTATTGAGAGTAAAAGGAGGCCATACTTTACTTTTTACACCATTTTTCCCTGAAAGCTCGTTCAATATCTTCAGGGGTTTTGATGCTTCCATTTGGGAGACCATTAATCCAACCTCTGGCACTCCCGGTGAGTGAGCTTGCAAAAAGCCTCATGAAGGTGTCAGGGTGTTCTTCTCCCGATTGGTAAAATTCATATTCCTCATAAAACTTATTCCAATGTGATTTGCCATAAGATCCTACTTCTCCTGAGAATTTAGGTATGCAAGAATCAACCTCTTTGGGGAGATCATGTAATCCTCCTTGGGTGTTAGTTAAGTCCAAAGGGCCAAAAATCTCTTTGTGAGACAATTTAAGAGGATCTATAGGGGTAATAGGAACTACAGGAGGAGAAGAAAGTGTGTAGTGACGTCCGCTACGGGTTGTCATTTGTGAAGTTGCCAGATAGTTTTCTTGAAACTATCAGAAGGTATGAGGGGATCACCCTTAGTGGAGTCGCTAGGAAAGCTTTGTAAAATAAAGGCTTTTGAGGAAAGGCTTACCAAAAAGTGTCGTCTTTGAGGAGAATTGACTCAGTGTTCCCTAGCAACGGCGCCAAAATGTTATCGCACAATTTGTACTTGTCCCAAAGGGAAAGGCTAAGGGAGGCAAATTGGCGTAACGAGGTTATCTGATTACTGTCACCTTAATAAGATACCTCTTTCTATTTGGGGTTGATGGCCCAGGGGAGACGTCCCCGGTGACCTGAAGATTTGAGAAGGCAAAGGTTAAAGCATCTATAAAAGTATCCCCTCTCACAAGTGACATTGATCAGAAAGTCCCAAGGTTTTATCCAATGAAGTAATGAAGTGCGTAGATGTACCTGCCCAGAACAAAGCAACAAGAAAATGATATCTTTTGCAAGTATAGTTTGATGTTAGTACTTCATAAAACCATGGACTTATCAATAAAATCAATAGTTGATGTATGATGAAGCAAACAAAATTGTATAACAACAATGTTTATAAGATGATATCTTCCCAATAAATTCCTTGAAAGAGCTTCACAATGACCAAAAATAATCACTTAATAATAGCAAAGTACTAGCATTTGTCAGAAGCTAAATAGGCAGTGTAAAAAACAACTTTATAATTGCTTTTAAGTGCTTTTTATTGCTGCAATAGATGGTTGTAGCTTACTCTTCTAACAACAACAAATAGCTTAGCAAGTTAGTCTACTCTAGGGTTAGAAAAGGTTAGTAGATAGCTTGAGGTAAAAGTTTTGAGAGTTGTTTTCATCAATCACTCAAATTCAAGGCTTAGATCAGTGCTTTTAGGGTTAATGGAGTCTCTTTTAGTAGTGGAAATCTTGAAGGAACAAATGATAATATGAGAGCTAGAGACAAGAAGGTCAATGATTGAAGTGTTGGTAACCTAAGGCTTCAATCACTAAACCCTATGGGGAAAGTGGCCACTAGAAAGTAGGTAACCTTAGGCCCGAGCGATTTTCCTCCTTCTTTAACTCAAGGATGAAGTAGATGATGGATGGATGAAGCAAATGAAACTAGGGTGTTGCAATGGCAAGGCCCTTAGCACAAAGCTTCAAGAAAATAGGGTTTCCAGCACAATCTAGTAGGTGAGAAGTTGTTAAGGCAAGAACAATAACATGTGCTTTAGCCTCCTAGGGTTTTAAGCTAGCAATTTTATAATCTTGAAAGAAATGTAAGATAAATACACCATAACCATTCAAATGAAGAAGAGTTGCATAAAATTTACTTACATTCACCAAGAATCATCTAGCAATAGGCCTAGTTGAAGACTTCCACCAAGAAAAATGCTAAAATACACCAAAAATAGCCTCCTTCAAGAAGTGCGTACCAAATTTCAGCCAATAAACCCTAATGGGTGCAAATTTCAGACCTCACTTAAGTGTGAGTGAAAGATGATGAAAAATAAGAGAGAATTTTCCCTTATTTATATAGTTACAATGACCTTTAATTTGCAAATTAGGTAAAAAAAGTCGACATGGCCACTTTACGTGTAATATCCAGTTTTTACATAAAAATGACAAATTAAATCCTAAATCAAGCAGAAAAGGTGATGTCATGCCCCTTTAGGGTGACATTAGGCCTCTTTAGTGAAACGTTAGCCTCCAGGAGCGAAAATTTTGGCATCCCAAGGCCTCTGGATCAAGCCACACATGCCACTTGGCACACAACTGCCTCCAAAGTGTCCATCAAACGTTGGGTGACGCCAAGGGTCACAGAGGTGATGTCATGGGCCTTCCAATGCCAACATCATAGTGGGATGGCAAGATACCCCCAAGTCCAGGCCTGCCAGGCTATCTCTGGTGGAACGTCCTCCTCTCTCTTTGGTGCAAGCCTCTGACATGTGTCTGCCCCTCGTTGGGGTCTCAGCATCCATCTGGTGGGATTTTACCCTATGGAGGTCCGAACTAATCATCTCCCCATGTGTATTTGTATGTCGGGTATGGCCTTGCAACAACAACAAGTACGCCCTCCATGGGCTCATAAGTCACAGGGATCATAACGATGCCAATCACATCTAATAATCAAGTTATCTAAACATGTGCATAAAACCCCCCTTTCCCAGACAAGTGCTCAAAGACGTTATGCTATTCTACAAGTCAGGTTTGGAGAGGACGTCAAGAGGTCCTACTGGGCTAATTCTCATTGGACATGGGATGTTTCCAGGTGAAGACAAATCCAAGCCATGTAAGTGGATGAGGTGGTGTAGGGATATTTGAGCAATGGGTGCAGTGATGACAAGGGAATGCATAGCTCACTTGTGGGTGCCTCTGAAGAGGGTGAGTTGCACCTTGTCATGGATGAAAATGTTTCCAAGCCCATTCAATGCCTTTTGCCTTTTTAGCTTATTGTTTTTTCTTTCAAGAGACTAGTTAGGGGACATTGCCCTGGCGTGGTGATCAGTGGTGACAAATTTATCCACAAGCATTTCACGAAGATGAGAAGGATGGCTCGTGATGAGACCCCCTTTCTCTTGGCTATGCCACCAAGAGCCACTACCCTAACATGGTGACCAACTGATTGGTAGTGTCATACCGCTACATGCCCATGGACCTAATAGGTTGGCTCATGATGAGACCCCTTATCCTCCAACTAGGTCTTGATTTTATTATTTTATGGGTCCCTTTGTTTCTTGCTGGGAAGCCTTTATTTCTTTCTCGGGGATCCTTGGGTGAAGCATATGAAGGTTTTGTTCTTTGGATTTTATCTTTTGCCAACAACTTTTACTCTCTGGGACTTTAGCCCTTTCTTCCCACAAGGTTGTTGATGATTATAGTTGCGTGAGACATCCTCCAGGACATAGACCTGAGAGAGAGCCCTTGAGTTGGGTATGTGGTTCCTATCTGAGACAGAACTGGAACGTTGTGTTGCCCTCCTCCTTACAAAGATTTGAGATGAACTCTAGATGATTCTCCTGTGTAACGCAGTGAGAAAGAAGATCTGCTAAGTTGGACGTGCATGTGGCTGAGCACAGGTGAATGTATTAATTCCCATGAGCTGGGTGCATCATTCTGAGACAGAGATGAAAACGATGTATTATCATCCTATGAGCAGAGAGTTGAGATGATGAACTCCAGATGAATCTCATGTGTAATGCAGTTTGAAAGAAGATCTGTTGATTTGGATGTGCCCGTGGATGAGCATAGGTGAACGTGATCCTAGTGGTTGAGCACTAGTGAGTGTGGTTCTCCTATAAGACAAAGTGAAATACAGATATGGACATTTCTATGGATGTGCCCCTAGTGGCTGAGCACTAGTGGGTGTATGAGATCCCTTTCTATATTGTTCAAGAATCAGACTTACCTGTAACCCTAATTGTAATGTAAAGGGTACAGGTTGGCCCTGTTATCACTCCAAAAGTCACCCTAGAATGTAATCAGGTGAGCTTGGTAACATCAAAATATTTGTAAATGTAAAAGTGTTTTAAAAGGTCAAATGGAAAAAGACTCAAAATGATAATGTTCCAACTCAGAAAACAGAGCTAGCATGCACCAACAATCAAGGTCTTGGCTAACTTCAATCAATAATTGGGAGTGAGTATGAATAGAGGGAAGACTTGAATGAGAGGAATGTAGGGTCTGTTGTAAACATCGGGTCTACAAAATCCTAAGGAAGAAATTTTCTTAACACAAGATCTTCTTGAACTCAGAAACTAAGGAAGCTAAATAAACATAATGAAAACACTCTCAAACATACTAGTGCATTTTGATTGCTAACATTTGGCTCCAACTGGGATGGAGACCTCCCTGCGAGGCTCTAAGAACCTAGTAGTTCCAATTGCCTTATATGTTGGTCTATGGAGTCATCTGGCCTGTGAAACCAATCTCTGAAAACTCTCAAGACCTATGCAACTGATCTCTGTATACCTTCAAAACTAGTCTTTATTCACACAAGCTGACTGATATTTCTATTGCAAACTAAAAGAAAAGAAATGCTCGGGTGGCGAGCTTATTTCCTACCCTACTCTACTCTAACCAGCTCTGCAATTGGTTAGGTAAATGTTGCCTTCCATAACAACCATTCAAACAATTTTAAAATTGAAGAAACCTCGTCTTTGTCACTAATCAACAACTGATGTTTGAAATGTAACAACAGTGATAAAAATTCATCCAAAAAACCATACTCACTCGGACATGCTAATAAAAAGATCAGTTCTACATGCTCCAAAGCATTTGCAAAGTGAAACTCTATGTACTCATTGACAAGGTCATGAAACTGAAAGCAATGCCTGATTAATTTATGAAAGGTTACCTTCATTGTTTCAAAGCTGCTAACAGTTTGTTTGATGTCTTCTACAGGAACACTTGTTTGAATGACAAACACAGGAATATGTGGGTCAAATATCTGCTTCATAACTTTAGAACCACTTGTTGGTTGATTGATGATCATCTTTGCATATACCATGGGGATAGTCTGTTGCTCATACACATGGTTTTTATTAAGATGGGGTTGTTCATTTGTTGGTGATGGATAAGAGATTAGATTTGTATGAAAATCCCTTTTAACACCTCCATAGAATTTACAAGGATCAAAATCATAATCATCGTATACAAGAATAGTGCTAAGAGGTTCCAAACAAATCATAGAAAAATTATGTTCATCACCATCACTGGTATGTCCATCAAAAATAGGTTGTTCATAACAAACCTTTGACTCTTGACATTCAGAATGTCTTGTTTCATGATTTTTTCTAACAACAAAGTATTCATTACCAAAGTGTTTGTCAACAACAAGCTGCTCTTGGTCAATGATTGAGACAGTGACTTCCTCAGAGGAAAGGCTGTCAAAGATACCTGCTTCGAGGACCAAATCATCCACTATATTTTCTTCATAGGGACAACAAATAAAATTTGTCTCATGTTCAAAGTTGACATGATGTTGACTTAGAATCCTGCCACAAACTTGGAGGTTCTCCTCCATTTCCTCAACATCCATGAATAATTGTGATAAAGATGTAGATTTTCTTTCCCTAAGATAAAAAACAAGGTCAGAGTGTTGAGACACTATGTAATACACCATGGCAGCAGTCTCAGAAGGTTTAATTTCTAGGGGCAGGCTGCAATACAAATTGTGAAACCTTCGATTAAAAGCAGACAGAACTTCATTTTTTCCTCTTCTCAAAGTAGTGAATTCAATTAGGTACTGATCAAATGACTTTATCTCTCCCCAGTATTTTAAAAAGGTGTCATATAGTTCATCCCATGAACCAATGGAAGCAACTTCCATATTCTTGAACCACAAGGCAGCATCTCCAATCAAAGATTTAGAGAAAAGCCTCTTGATAATATCTTCATGCAAGATTTATAGATTATCGATGAAGTCTTGAAAGGCTGACAGATGCTCTTCTCCTGTAGTGTTATCTTTTCCAGAAAAAGTGGGTAGGTAGTCTACAAATCCGGGAGGGTAAGGATGAAGAAAGGATGGTAGCTTTAGAGGTCCAAACATCTTTCCCCTAACCTTAAACTGGAATTCAGTGGGATGATGAACATTAGAAGGTTGTTGGCAAAGGTCAGAGGAGTTGGCAGCCTGAACTAAATCAGTTTTATTATTTGCAAAAGGACAATAATCATTTGGTGCATGTTGAATTTCAACAAGCTGGTTATTAACAACAAAGAGAATGGTAGAAGCTAATAAATCAATTTTGAAATCTGGAGAGGGGAGAGAATCGTAAGGTTCAGACTAATTAAAAAAGTGTTTATGAACCTCATATTCTTTAGGTGTTTGAAGTAGATGGATATCCTTAACATCAATGACATGGGAAGGGGGTAAATCTGCTTGTTTGAAAAAGGAATATGCAAGAGCTGGCTGGTGGTCCTTAGAGTATACAAAGCATATTATGATTCTCCTAATGTGTGCAGGGAAATTCAAGAAAGAATGAAGGATAAAGAGCCCAAGTTCCATAAAGAAGTTCAGAACTTGATACCTGAACTTGCCTCTACCTTCCATTTATGTCCAAGCTTGTTCCCACAGTGGAGTCTTCCAACAGGTTCGTCTTCATGGAGTCACCAAGTAGATGATTACAGTCAATTTTCTGTATCCCTCTCTTGTCTACCATCAAGAGCTAGATCCATGTTGTTCTTCCTAGGGAACTCTTTAATCTGCTCAAATCTATTCCCGACAACGACGCCATTTATGTTATCACTCCAAAAGTCACCCTAGACTGTAATTAGGTGAGCTTGGTAACATCAAAAGATTTGTAAATGTAAAAGTGTTTTAAAGGGTCAAATGGAAAAAGACTCAAAATGATAATGTTCCAACTCAGAAAATAGGGCTACCATGCACCAGCAATCAAGGTCTTGGCTAACTTCAATCATTAATTGGGAGTGAGTATGAATAGAGGGAAGACTTGAATGAAAGGAATGTATGGGCTATTGTAAACATCAGGTCTACAAAAGCCCAAGGAAGAAAGTTTCTTAACACAAGATCTTCTTGAACTCAGAAACTAAGGTAGCTAAATAAACATCATGATAATATAATAATCAAACTTCCACCATAACATCACCACAATCATTCATGTGAATCTTTCAAAGCATGAACATTTAGCATCAGAAGAAAATACGTTGAAAGAGAAGTTGATTTCTATTAACCAAAAAGTCTTAAGTCCAGTACATAACTAGTTCACAGTCACTTTATCAAAACATTACAATTAGGGAGCTTCGGCTCAACCATTCGAACCCTCCTTCCTAAATTGGAACATGGATTTATAATAGAAAGGAAAGGCGACAGCTGGAGGTGTGAGTTGTCCCTTCCCCTCCTCGGATTCTCCAACAACGGCTATTAACAAACTGCTACAAAAAGGGAAAATGTTGGCCATTGATCCAACCAACATCGAACTAACTTGATCTTCCATTGTTGCACATCTCCATATGTGCCAAGTGTCTTTTCATGCTTATAACTATCATCATGCTATCAGTTGTTATCTCTGTCTATATTCCACATCATCAACCATTCACTAAGATGATAATTCCCCCCCCCTACATTTCTAGTACTTGTAGGTAGCGCCACTCTAGTGCATCTCTGTGCAAAAATCTGTCTCTGTCAGAAATTAGGTAGCGCCAATACTTAAATGTCCTACAGATCTGTAGTGCCCGTCGTTACACTGCTCAAGAGATTGGGTAGCACCCGTAGAATTCACAGCGCCTAGGAGAGTTGGTAGCACCCAGGAGAGTTGTTAGTGCCCAAGAGATTTGGTAGCCCAGTGTTAAAATCGCAGCGCCTAGGAAATTTGGCAGCGCACTCCCCTCTGCACATCCATGCATGAAAACTGTGGAACATGCGAGAAATGGGGAACACCATCATATATATCGTAGCTATATTGGTGACATGGATTTGTGCTTTGACATGTGGACTTGGTTTGAGTTGAATGCGTGGCTAACATAGGAATTAGGCAATGTAATTTTCAACTCGTGGCTTAACTCTTAGACTTAGAATACTGCAATAGATTTGGTTTTTGGGCATACGTAACATGGTTTATAATAATCTGATAGTAAGACACTTAAGTGCACACATCACATATTTGATAGGAAAAATATATATATAACATAATTCATAAACTATAAATAGTTTAGAAAAACCCTATATATATATATATATATAAACATTTGGTTAAAAAGTGTATTTTTTAACAAACTTGTTATAAAGATTTGGCAGAGTTCAATAAAGAATTCTAACCATTTATTTGCAGATCAAGAGGATAAAGCCAAATGATTTCTGGGCAAAAGCGATCAACAGGAGCTTGATGGATAATCTGAAGGTTAAGGACACTAGCCAAAAGATTTAAGAAAACAATAAATCAAGTAGAGAGTGAAGGAACCCTTGGATCATGGAATAGAAGGTTAGATCAGAGATACATGGCCTTTGGAGGCCCAACTCAATGTTTGACCTAAAAGGGTCAAAACGTCCCTCCTAAAAGAGTGACATCTTACTTTAGGGTTTTCATTTGTGCAAAAAGTAAAAATTATAATGAATTGTTTAACATTATTTTGTAAAGGGGAAAGACTAGGGTTGTTGAACCCTAATCTTGTGGTTTACCCTAAAATTATGTGGACAAACTATGTGAATGACTTTTGTATAAATAGAGATCATAATATCTCATTTTAAATCATATCTCTCCCATTTGGAGAGGCCTTGGACTGAAATTTTTGCTATATTTGGCTATTTCTCTCTTGTGCTTTTGTGTATGGCTATATTTTCTTGGTTATTGGTTGGTGGAAGTAATGCACTAGACTTGGAAGGATTTTTCTCTTGCTATTGTCGTGGTTTGTCTTAGCATTTCTCCTTGAATTAGTAGAAAATATGCTTTGTATTATCATTTGTGTTTCAATTCAAGGTTGATTGTTGCTAGAGATAGGTGGGAAGTATAAGGGCATACACCCCCACCTTAGCCTCCATCATAATTTTTCTTAAGTTGATCCAGATTATTTTTGGCACGAAATGAGAGCGGAGATATAATAAAGAAATGCACAAAGATATCATAGATATTCAATAATATAACAGAAATGTATCAGAGATGCAACCATAAACACAGATATACAATAATACATGATTTCTATTAATGAAATAAATGTACAGAGACTATAAAAATACAGAGTGAAAGACTCGCTAGAATGGTGGCAGCTTATCTCTGAGAAGAGATGTGACGGCTACTCGCATTAGCAAGAAGATGATTACAATGAGGTTCTAAAGGCCTTTTTACAGTAATCATGAATGCCAAAAACCCTAGGCATCCAAAAACCTAACCCTTGGAGATGAAGCGCCAAAAGTCATGTGGGCCCCGTTTGGGTAAGTTAGTACATCAACTTCCCGGGGTTGTAAATTTTGCATACAATCTCCATTTTAGGCATATGATAGCCCATTGGAAAGGTATCATCGAGGAGATTCATTTTAGGTACAATATTGAAGAAAATTTTATATTGCAAACCTATTTCCACAAAAAAACATCATTTAGGGCCTCAAAATGGCCCCGAAAGTTAAAACCTGCTAAAAATAGTAAATTACCAAAATTGTCAGAAAACTGTTTTGAGCCAGTTCAAAAAGGTGGGTGGCCACCGATATCCACCTGGATCAATCCTCCCTCCTTAGGAAGCAATGGTCTCTATTGCGTTGAGTGCCCAGGGGAGAGGAAAAAACGTTTGTTGAATATGTATCTTGGTGAGTTGTTTGCCTTGCTGGAGACATCACACTGCTTAGTTTGTGGAAGTCTGTCATGAACCTGTTGAGGCTGAGGTTGTTCAGAAAGTCGAGCTACATGAGAGGATGGTGTGCAGAAGGAATCTTTGCGCTTTGTTGCAACCTTTTCGACCTGCTTCTGTTGGATAGAAGGTTCTTGGGGCGAGGTTGTAGTGGTTGCAGTGTCCTTCTGTTCTCCTTTTGAACAGATTGTGAAGAAGCTAAATTTTGTAGTTTGAGATACTACTTTGTGACACTTTTTAGGTGGAACAATAGTGGTAACTACCTCTGGTATTCTATAGAGATGACCCCCCAAAGTGAAAATGACACTACGAGGTTGAGACTCATAAATAGCATGGTTCTTCCACATATATGGCTAGACCAAGAGAACATCACAGACATCTAGTGGGGCAACATCACATAATACCTCATCTTTGAAGGGTCGGATGCCGTATGACAATCGACACTACTGGTTGAAACGAAGATTTCTTCCTTGGAGAAGCCACTCGATGTTGTATGGCTGCGGGTGTGGTGTTCTCGACAATCCCAATTGTTTGATAACCTCTGTTGAGATGAGGTTCTTCTAGCTTCCGCTATCAACAATAAAATGCAGTGGGGTCCCTTTCACCCACATCTGTGAATGAAAAAGGTGCTCCCCCTCTTCAGGATCTGTTGGTTCTTCTGGTTGAATTGTTGCGGTCGCGACAATAGCAGTGGGGTCTGCATCAATGATATGTCCTTTAGCAGCATTTTCAGAATCAGATTCTGAATCGGGGTTCAGCTCCTTGTCTTTGATCTAGACCACCAATGACTATTTTGAGCGACATTCATCGGTGTTGTGCCAGAGGCTTTTGTGGAAATTGCACCATTTTTCGGTGTCCTTCTTTGTCTTCCTGTGACCCTTCTGTGTCTTGGACTGGTTTTCGAGAGACTGTTTGTTAGGGATGTCTTTGTCATACTTTGGTTGTTGCGGATTTGTAGACCCAAACTCCTGTTTGTTTTGGTGCTTAAATTTCTGCTCGATTTTAACAGCATATCGATAGGCAGCACCGAGTGATGAGATGTCCAGAAAATCCATTTCATTTTGGATGTATCTTTGTAGAGCCCCATGGTATTTCAGAACCAAATGTTGTTTGGAGTCTTTGATACCCAGCTTGGTGCACAAGGTATGGAAGGTATTGGTGAACTCCGGAACTGCTTGGCCCCTCTCTTGCCGCAGTGTGGTCCATCTCATATACTGGTCCTCATAGTTTCCAACAGGGTAATATTGTTCCTTTACCGCATCCACAAACAAATCCCAAGTGGGACCAACCCCATATATTCCAGACTCCTCTCTGGAACTTTCTCCCAGTAAGTTTCCCACCAATGTTTGACATAAGGGAGAACTTTAAGGAGTGTGAAGGTGATCTTTTCTTTGTCGGAAAAATTGTGAACAGAGAAATAACCTTCTAGCAGAGTTAACCATTTTTCTAGGGCTTCTGCATCTATCTGTCCTTCAAATATAGGAATATCAAAATTAACTTGTACCTTGAAAGGTGAGGTGCCTCCAAAGTGGCTACTTGATGAATATGCATCTATTGCTATCGACAGGCATTGAAGGATGTGAGCAAAATTCTCCATCATTTCGTCCCTTTGTTGCGTGAGAGCTTGCTCAAGCAACAGATTGATAGGATCGTCTGCTCCATCGTTTTTCTTTTCTTCCGCCATTGAGGGTTTCTTGGGTGTGAGAGATCGATTGTATTCAAGAGAGACAAGCTCGAGACCCAACTTGCTATACATAGACCTCGTCGGGGACATGCACTGAAAAAACGATCAAGAGCAACCTGCTCTGATACCACTGATTCAGATTATTTTCGGCACGAAATGAGAGCGGAGATATAATAAATAAATGCACAGAGATATCGCAGATATTCAATAATATAACATAAATGTATCAGAGATTCAACCATAAACACCGATATACAGTAATACACGATTTCTATTAATGAAAGAAATGTACAGAGACTGTAAAAATACAGAGTGAAAGACTCGCTAGAATGGTGGCATCTTATCTCTAAGAAGAGATGTGACGGCTACTCACATTAGCAAGAAGATGATTACAATGAGGCTCTGAAGGCCTTTTTACAATAATCAAGAATGCCAAAAACCCTAGGCATCCAAAAACCTAACCCTTGGAGATGAAGCGCCAAAAGTCATGTGGGCCCCGTTTGGGTAAGTTAGTACATCAACTTCTCGGGGTCGTAACTTTTGCATACGATCTCCGTTTTAGGCGTATGATAGCCCATTGGAAAGATATCGTCGAGGAGATTCATTTTATGTGAAATAGGGAAGGAAATTATATATTGCAAATCTGTTTCCCCAAAAAACATCATTTAGGGCCTCAAAATGGCCCCGGAAGTTAAAACCTGCTAAAAATAGTAAATTACCAAAATTGCCATAAAACTGTTTTGAGCCAGTTGGAAAAGGTGGGTGGTCACCGATATCCACCTAGATCTAGATTATTTTCGGCATGAAATGAGAGCAGAGATATAATAAATAAATGTACAAAGATATTGTAGATGTTCAATAATATAACATAAATGTATCAGAGATGCAACCATAAACACAAATATAAAGTAATACATGATTTCTATTAATCAAATAAATGTACAAAGACTATAAAAATACAGAGTGAAAGACTTGCTAGAATGGTCGGATGGCTTCTCCAAGGAAGTGATCTTCGTGTCAGCCAACAGTGTCGACTGTCGTACGACATCAAGCCCTTCAATGATGAGGTATTGTGTGATGTTTCTCCTCTCAAAGTTTGTAATGTTCTTTTGGGCCAACCTTATTTATGGAAATGTCATGATGTATATGAGTCTAGGCCTTGTAGTGTTATTATTACTTTGAACAAGAAACTGTACAGGATACCCAAGGCAGTCCCTCCTAGTTCTATTTCCTTGATCTCTTCCAAGCAATGTAGGAAGGTCATCTCTCAGACCAGGAAATTTGTCTTCTTCGTGATTCGATCTCAGAGTAAGAGAAAGATCACAACCACATCCAGGGCCTCCACGGTCGATCTCTCCACAAAATAGAAGCAAGTGGATAAGGTTGTGGAATAATACTCAGATGTATTCTCCTCTCCTACTGGGGTACCTCTACATTGCCAGGTCAATCATCCCATCGATCCGACCCCAAGCGCACCGCTACCTAATGGGTCGTTCTATCGTCGCTCTCTATTAGAAAACAAGGAGATCAAGAGGCGGATCCAAGAACTTCTCCACAAGGGGCACATCTATCCCAGCTCATCACCTTGTGGGAGCCCAATCGTACTAGTGCAGAAGAAAGACGGGACCTGGTGACTCTGCATTGATTACCGGGCCCTGAATAAAATCACAGTCCGGAACCAGTACCCGATTCCCTAAATTGACGAAGTCCTTGATCAGCTCATGGGGGCCAAATACTTCAATAAGATTGATCTGAAGTATGGCTACTACCAAGTCCCAGTAGAACATACAGATGTATGGAAGACCGCCTTCAAGTCAAAAGGAGGTCTTTTTGAATGGTTGGTCATGCCCTTTGGTTTGAGAAATTCTCCAACAACCTTTATGAGGATGATGGACGATATCATGATACCTTTCACCAGTACTTTTGTAGTGGTGTATCTGGATGACATCCTCATCTACAACAAGACTTGGGTGGAACACTTGCAGCATATTCATGAGGTTCTACACACCTGCAACAACACAAACTATATGCAAACTTGGAAAAATACTCCTTTGGCATGGACAAGGTCCACTACTTAGGCTACATCTTTGATCAGTATGGTTTGCATGTGGATCCAACCAAGATCCAAGTCATCCGTGACTAGCCAGCCCCAACCACACTCTCTAAGCTTCAGAGCTTCTTGGGCCTCCCCAATTTCTATCGCAGGTTCATGTTGGGATTCTCTCATATCGCATGGGCCCTCATACAAGTAACCAAGGGTGGCGGTAAAGAAAATTTGTGTGGGGCTTGTCCCAACAACAAGCCTTCGATGACTTGAAGCAGTTCTTGTGCTCATCCTTGATACTTTCATTACCGGACCTGCAACATCCCTTTGAGATCGAGACAGATGCTTCAGACTATGTTGTGGGCACCATTCTCACTCAACATGGCCACCCCGTGGCATATCATAGTGAGACAATATCATATGTTGTCCGTAAGGACCCTACTTATGAAAAAGAAATGTACTCCATTGTGAAAGACTGCCTCTAGTGGAGACATTACATTCTGGGGAAGGATACAGTCATCCACACTGATCACAAGCCACTACAGTTCATGCAAACACAAGGAAAATTGCAGAATGGCCGCCATTAGAAGTGGTCCACATACTTACAACAGTTCCACCTCAACATCAAGTATAAAACAGGAAGTACCAACTGATTTTCCGATTGCCTCAGTCGACCTCCAGTCACGACACTCATAACGATGCTATACTCTTGCAGCCATGAGACCTATAGATGGCCCCACCTCTATGAGACAGACCCTGGCTTCTCCACCACCTACCAAATGTTGGGAGAAAACTTGGTGGTCACTGATTTCCATCTTCAGGACGGGTTTTTGTGTCGTCTGGGCCATCTCTGCATTCCATCAAGAGAGCGCATGAAGCTGATATGGGAAGCTCACTACAATCGGGTGGCAGAACACTTTGGCATCGAAAAGACAGTGGCAGTGTTGCAAAAACATTTCTACTAGCCGAAACTTCGACAGGATGTCGACAAGTATATCAGGTCTTGCACCGCCTGCACTATTGCCAAACCGACCACTAAGAAATGGGGCCTGTACACCCTCTTCCTACTCCTGAAAATCCATGGGAATCCACCTCCATGAACTACATGTCAGGCCTCCTGTCCACCAAGAGGGGCAATGACTGTGTTTTTGTGGTTGTTGATCGCTTTTCCAAGATGGCGATTATGGCCATCTGCAAGAAGAACATCACCGCAGAAGCCACTGCCAAGCTCTTCTTTGAACGTGTATGTATACACTTTGGGATCCCAAAAACCATTGTCTCAGATCGGGACAGTCGATTCCTCAGCACATTTTGGTTGAGCCTCTGGTCACTACTGGATACCAAGCTCACCAAATCCACTGCCTTCCACCCCCAGACAGATGGCCAAACTGAGGTCGTCAATCGGATGATCGTACATATCCTGTGCATGCACAATTCCAAGCACCCCCACACATGGGATGAGAGTCTTCCCTATGTCCAACATATATACAACCAATCCCTGCATATTTTAACTGGCCACAACCCCTTTTAGGTGGGGTTGGGATTCCAACCATTGGACCCCATGGATGTTGCACTATCCTTGGAGAACACCTCAGCCGACTCGTCTCCTGCTCCACCGAAAGCTAACAAAGCCACCAGGTTCATTGAGAGGATCCATCACATCCACCAACAAGTTCAGGATATTTTACAGAAGTCCAATGCCAAGTACAAGCAACTCCATGATCAACATCGGGTGCCACATAAATTTCAGGTGGGTGACAAAGTTTGGTTGCACTTGCAGAAATAACGCCTTACAGGGCCCCATCAGAAGCTTCGCCCACTCCGGTATGGGCCATACACCATCACCAAGTCTATGGGTGACAATTATTTTGCGCTCAACATTCCCCCTTTCCTTGGCCTGCACCCAGTCTTCAATGTGGCTCTCCTTCGGCCATATTTCCCACCATTATTGGACACCTCAGAGATAGCAGAGAAGTTGACACCAACATAAATCAAACCTGACTGCATGAAACAGGCATCCAGTGATCAGATTGTGGACACACAGATCAAGGGCACCCTACAGCAAAGGATCCAGCTTTATGGATTTGTCAAAGCAGGGCAGCTGCTGCACCAAGGCAAGTGGCTCACCCGGAGCCAAATTCAGCAGAAATTTCCTCATCTGATGGGGGAACTCAACGCAATGGAGACCATTGTTTTATAAGGAGGGAGGATTGATCCATATGGATGTCGGTGGCCTCCCACCTATTCTAACTGGTTCATTTTGGCAGTTTTCTAGTTTGGCAATTTTTTCCTAGTTTTCGGGTCCTTGACTTGCGGGGCCGTTTTGAGGCCCTAAACAACGTTTTTAGAGATCGCCACAGTCGAAAATACCCTTTACTAGATTGGACCAAAATGTGTAGTCCTTAGATAGACCTTTCCAATGAACTATCATGCGCCTAAAACGAAGATCGTATGCAAAAGTTATGATCTCGGGAAGTTGATCGACTAACTTACCCAAACGGGGCCCACATCACTTTTGGCGCTTCATCTCCTAGGGTTAGGTTTTTGGATGTCTATGGTTTTTGACATTCATGTTTATTGTAAAAAGGCCTTCAGAGACGCATTTTAATCATCTTTTGGTGAATGAGCTCATCCGTCACATCTCTTCTCAGAGATAAGTCGCCACCATTCCAGGAAGATTGTTTTCCGTTGCATTTTACAGTTTCGGCTTATTTCCTTATTGAATAGAAAACCAGTTTTATTGTATCTCTGTTATTCTTTGTTAAGCATCTTTTAATAATTTGTATTCATTTTGTTCTACTCATAAAATCTGGATCATAAGTATTGTTGATTTAGCAAGGGTTTACTAAGAGAAGTATAAGTGTATACACCCTCTTAGTATAAACCCTAGCTAGGGATAATTGCCTCGGGGAGTAAGAGGATTTACACCCCAAAGGAAGGTAGTATCTCTAGCTTATTATTTTCTTGACTCCATTAACCCAACCATTAAAGGCACTAGTTATTACTTTTTGCATTGGATAAATAAATTGTTGCCTTGGTAAACGTGAAATTTCATGATTTTGAAATTGTTCCTAGTGGAATCAAATATATGTTATAAATGTTTTCTTGAGCCACTAGGGCATATCATTTCTCCAAGTGTTTCTTGATGTTGTTACAAATTTAACCTATAGCCATTAGGGTTGCAGAAAACCCTTACCAAACTCTTCAATAACTCCTAATTTAACCATTGAAAATTGCCTACAATCTTCCCACATAATCTACTAAGTACAATGCGTCTTTTGGCAATTTTTGAGCAAGTTTTAGTGGTTAAATCTCTTGCTGTAATCATAATTTTGTTACATCCATAAGGTTGATAAATATCATTGCAGTAAGCATTTTATGATAGACTTTCTTTTGTGTTGAAGTCTTGCTCTATCATTGTTGAGTTAAACTAGTTTTTACTAGCTTGTCTCATGCTTATTCAATTGGACTTTTAGCACTTGTTTTTCAGCCCTTATTATATTTTATGTGATGATATATATAATTGATTATTGATGCAATTAGGGAAAACAAGCTTAACTTGATTTTCCACCTAACATAATGTATGCAAGTGTGGCTTTTCTTGTGTCTCAGGCATGTACAAACACCCTTTGCAGGAATCCAAAGACTTGGCAACCTTAGAACACTCGAAGACAAGTCATCAAAGCCATATTCCACTTGGAAAACTTTCAATTTAGGGGTATATTTCTCTTCCTTCCCTTCCATCTGTCTCAATCCCCATAGGGTCACTAGGATTGCCTCCTTAGAGTGACCTAGTCACTCTTGAAGTGTGGGACCTATATCGAGGTGACATTGGGTATAGTGTCCCTTAGTTGTCTCCACTTGGTGGTTGGGTTAGGATTTTCCCAATCTACAACATGTGCGATAACATTTTGGCACAGTTGTCGGGGAGGATTTTGAATCCTCTTCGTGCTCTAATGACACTTTGGCAAGCTTCCCTCCCAAAGCCTCTATCACTTAGCTTTCTTAGCGACTCCATTGAAGAATGTTCCCTTTTCCACCCTTGATAAGTTTACCTTGAAGCTTGCATGGTGACTCCACCTTCCACGAACCCACTTTTCCCTCTTTCCCCATTTCCCTCCTTTGGTGATACTTGATCTCACCTGGTAACTCCTTTGAGTTGTCTTTTTGGTCAATTGAATTATGGCACCATGGGATGAACCCTCATCCAAAACTTGTTATGACTCGAAAATGGAATTTTTACATATGGACAAGGAAAAGGATGCTAACAAAGATACTAAGGAAATGATGAATCACATAAGAGAGTTATTTCTTGCCCTTGACGATGAAGAAGTCATCAAAGAACATACATATGAAGAAAGTTACTGAGAAGATTTTGATGAAGTCTCTCATGTTGAAGATCTCAATGATACATTTGAAAAAGATGAAGATGAAGCACTCACATCTTCCCTTCCACTTGATGAAGACATCCATGCCTTTAATCCTCCTACACACAAAGAAAAAGGGATGGTCACTTTTGTTGATGGTCTTGTGAGAGAACCTTTACATATGGTTGATGACCATATAGACACTTTCATACAAACTGGCATATGCAGGTGGGATTTTGGTCATCTCATTTTTTATAGAGACCCCATTTACGACATTGAGGGTAGCCCTCAAGAAAAGGGGTTTTGGTTGTCATCTTCAGAGGACTACTTTTCATGCGTACATGATTCATATGTTTAGGAGCCTGATGATGATGTGATTACATATTTACTCAAGGACTCTCAACCACTTTTGTCTTCAATTTTAGAGGAGTACCTAGATGTGGCCACCTCCTAGAGATCAAAGGCTCACTCTACAAAGAGGAAGTACTTTCATATTAAGGATTTCTACAAGGATTCGAAGATAAAAAGGGCGTGTTTTTCTCTTCCTAGACCTAAGCATATCCCTTATGTTGTTTCCTCCTCTCAGGGAAATCATAAGGTCTTCTTGGGACCTATCATGTCTTCTCGATCTTCATGAAGCAACGATCATGTTCAGGAGGATGGAGATGAGCCTTCATCTACATATAGTATCTCCCTTCAGAGATGGATTGATCAATCTTGTGGTTGTCACTTCAAGAAAGATTCCTTGCATGATCAGAGTTGCGGATATTCTTTCCAGCATGATTTCCTCCCTCCCACCCATCTCCATGATTTTCATTTCACGATTGATTATATATCTATTTATGCTCATGATCATTAATTGTTTGACTTATCTTTATTGTTTTACATAATCAAGCACAGTGGAAGATACTTTGATGGGATGATCAAATGGTTACATTGGTTGTATGACTTCACTTCACATCATCTATCGCTTGATCTTTAGAGCCCCAAGGCCCCCAGGTAAGTAGGTAAGTCATTTTTTTTTCTTGCATTTGCATCTTGATTTCTCATATTAGTTGAGATGCATTTCATATTCCATTTTTTATCTACTTGCATATTGATTTCATGCTTAGTATAGAAGTTTTAAAAAAATGCTAAAATTTTATTTTCTAGATTGGTTTTAATTTGGATTTTTATCTATATGGATGAAGGGTGATAGTGCCACTCTAGATGATCTGTTGTTTCTGTTAGATTTTTGGTAGGAACAGGTCTACCAAGAGATTTTGTGGTTCTCATGCACTCTATGAAGAGCACATGTCCCCAAGTAGGAGCCAAATGTTATGTCCATTTTGTGGGATAACTAACGAGATCATGTCTCAAGGCCCTCATGTTTTAGATATGGAGTGATGAGAGACTACATGACCAATAGTGTCCACTTTCACAGATAGAGACCCTTCTCACCACCACAGAGGTCGGGATTTTCAAGATAGCATCCACCACAGTAGCTGGCTTCCGAAAGGCACTAGGCCTTGCTCCATGAGGTACAAGTATGGTAGTATGGTGAGTTTCATTTCAATATTTGAGGCATTTTTAGTACGTTTTATCTTATATTGCTTTAGATTCCATAAAATATGCTTGTACATTATGGTTTTTTCCTCATTTCACCTTGGTTGTTGACATTGTTCCCTAGTAAGTGGTTTTCCTCAGGAATGGGTTTGCTACTAGGAACTCCCTTGAAGATCCATCGTATCATTCCCAACCATACTTACCACTTTCCATCACTAAACTCCTCTCATTTCCTTGTCCCTTGGGATTTTAGGGTGTATTGACCCAGGAAGGGGTTGTCCCTCATTCTATGGGAAGAAGGGGTTGAAGGCCCAGAGGGATTGTTGTTGGTTAAAAAGATAAAATCCTATATATAAACCTTCCATATGCTTCACCCAAGGATCCCCCGAGAAAGCAATGAAGTGATTCTTTGTAAGAAAAGGGGGACCCACGAGAATAAATGATTATGAATGCTTAGGGGGTTAGTTGGAGGATAGGAGGTCTCACTACGAGCCGACCTATCATGACCATGGGTATCTAGTAGTATGAAATTACCATCATCTAGTCACCAAGCTAGGGTAATGGCTGTTGATTTCTTTATAAGCTAGGTTAAGCATGTAGTTCATTTCAATTTCATCATGTCTTAACCATAAACAAGAATGTTGCAGCAACCAAGGTCACAAGAAGAAACACCATGCACAAGTACACATGATATATCCTGGGAAACCCTTCTCAACAAGGGAGAAAAACCTAGCCAAATCCTTTGCTATATTCTTCAAGAGAAAGAACTTTCACCACCAAGAATGACTTAGCACACAAGAGGGTGCTTAAGCCCTAAAAACCCTAGTGCCCAAGAGAGGTGCGCCACTTTTCCAAGTAGAAGTGTTTGCTGAAATTTCCAAACTCACAAGGAAGATATGATTCTACAATGGAGAATCATCTCTTACTTATATTAGACTTGACCACTCAACAAAGGTGTCTATTGGCTCAACAGGGCCGACCTCTCTAAGTCACTATATAATTTATTATTATTATTATTGTTATAATTAATATTAATATCAATATCAATATCAATATTAATTATCTTTTACATTTTATCTTTAGACACAATAAGGTAGGGTCGTCATGTACCCTTTACATAATAACTAGGGTTACAGGTAGGTCTGACTCTTGAACAATATATAGCAAAGGATCTGATACACCCACGAGTGCTCATCCACTAGGGGCACATCCATAGGGATGCCATGGACCTGATTCATTGCATTACATAGATGAACCAAGTCTTCACACGTTCACATGTGCTCATCCATAGGCATGTCCACTCTATAGATCTTCTTTCCCACTGCCACCAACAAGAGGATCATCTGGAGTCCTCTTCTCAACTCTGTTGCTCAGAGGAGGCCATCACATCATCTTCATTTATGTTCACATGATGATGTGTCCAAGACTTTTGGGATTTCCCACGTTCACCTTATGGTCAACCACACGCACGTCCTAACTCAACAGATCGCTTTTACATTGGATAATCATCTGGAGTTCTTCTCACTCATGTCATGGAGGATGCCATCTCTATGTTTTTGACTCTGTCCTAGGCATGAACCACGAACCCTTGATAGGGGATTTCTCTCAGGTTTGTAAGTTGAGATAAAGACTTCACATAGCTGTTATGTTCCACATCTCATAGGTTTGTAATTTGGAGGATGTCTCCCATAGTTGCATTCATCAATACTCCCTCTCAGCTAGCGAGGCATTCTTCATCAAGCCAAGTCTCATACCAATGTACTCTGAATTTTTTTTTTGGATAAGGTCATCCATACTCCCTCTTAACTCGGAAGGAGTTCTTCACCAAGTAAATGTTTGCAGTCTGCTCAGGTGTAGGAAGGTACTGCAAGTATACAATCTTTCTTCTCTATCATATCTTTGATATGAAGGTATTTTATCTCATCATGTTTTTGAACCATCAAGAAACACTGGAATCTCAATGATCTTTACACACAGCTCTTAGTTATCATCATAGGATCCATCTCATGGTCAAGTAAATCTATCGAAAGTTTAAGAAGACACATTGCTTTACACACTCACTGCTATATATACTATGTCTCTGGTGCACTCAAGGCCACAAAGTTTTGTTTCCTTTTGTGTCAAGAAACCCTGGAAGACTTAAAGGTAGAACGTCAACCAGATGTGCTTTTCCAGTCCACTGTATTTTCTTCTCAATCTAAATCGGCATATTTTTCCAACTCAAGTTCAGACTGGAGGCATATCTCGGACCATATCCAACTGTCTTAATACATGTTTTGTTGTTTCCTAGTGAGTCTGTCTTGGTTGACTCATCACATTCACTGCATGGCATGAATCAAGTTTGGTGTTAACCAGATACATTAGTGATCCATTCAGCGGTGGATTAGTCTCGTCTGAGTCATCATCAATCTTCTTCTTTAAATCCATCACGGAGGATTTTCATTATGTCATACTTCTTGTCCTAAGAAGTAGTGTATCATACTCAGATCCTTTATTAAAATTAGACGTCAATGCTTGCTTGTTTTCAACAAAGCTTTCTGAATAATTCATCAAAATCAGGCTCTTGTCACCAACACTGTAATAATATAGGTTTGGATCAACAATACTCTTGTTGAAATCCAATTTCATCAAGAATTTGTTTATCTGATATAGTTTCCAACTCATGGAAGGTAGTACGGATGGAAGTGTATCAGGTTCACTAGGTCAAGTGTCTCATCATAGAAAACTTTCTCTGTTTATGAGAAACCTCTGGCTATAGATCTCGTTTTTTAATTTCTCGACACTTCCATCAGCTACATGCTTGATCTTATAGATCCACTTGGAAGTTACCACAAACTTCCTTTTCTGGTTCCTGAATAATATCTTATGCATCATTCTTTAATATGTATTGGTATTATTTTGTTATGGTATCTTTCCATATGGGTTCTCTTGTTGCTTCTCTAAGACAAGGAGTCTCAACATCAATGAAGTTGCTCATGACTGAAGGATAGCTTGAAAAATATCTTTTTTCTTTCTCGGAATGTGCCTTGAGAGGCTTGTATGTTTCTCTGCCTCTTGTAAAGTGAGTTTAGGTAGGACTTTTATGCCCTACTGCAATATCTCTGAACATATCAACTGGAATAATGTCTTTATCCCTATGAACTACTAAAGAGGGAGAAGGTATAGTCTTACTATCAATCTCCATCTAAGATTTTCTAGATCTTTGAAAGACTATCTCTTCTTCAAGGACAATGTTTCAGCTTGTCTCAATTTGTCTCTGACCAGGGATGTTGATCTGAAATGTCTTTGAAGATTTACTGTATCCTTTCTTTCTAAAGGATCTAGCTTGGACTTCTTCTCTTTGGGTACATGAAAAATACACTGGGCACCCAAATAACCTGAAGTGTTCAATCTCAGGCTTCACTCTAGTGAAGGCTTCTATTCTGGTGAAGACTCTTGTTCGGAACATATACTGTGTCATGCATGCTTCTGCCCATGAAATCATAGAAAGATTTCTATCATGTATTATTACATTGATTGTCTCAAGGATGGTTCTATTCTTTCTCTTTCTCAAATAGTTTTGACTCCCTATGAGTCAATGTGACTCCCTCTGAAGGATAAGCATTTTCCTTTGTTCTTGACCTGTCTGGAACAAGAAAACAAGAGGAACCAAAAACAATAATATCTCCTAAAGGAGAATAATGAGTACATCTCTAGAATCAAAACAATTTAAGGATTGTTATAACAGCTACAACACCTACTTGTAATGTAACAAACTTTAGAAATATAAGTTAGAGGAATGAAAATTACAACAATCAAACCTGGAGTCTTCACTTCCAGTGTGTTTATTTTCTTCCAAGTCTCCTTCACTCAAGATAACAAGTGCTTTCTTCAACTTTTCTTTTCTACTAGGACAATATTCTATCTTGACAAAAAGTTGGGTTAGAGAACAAACTCTATGATCTCAACTTTAATCCATCTAATATCTTGACTTTAATTTTGACCAAAGGTTACTATGATGGTCATAGCTTCAACATGCAACCTAGATCAAAATATTGTCATAACAAATAGATGCATATCAGAATAATCAAACCTGGGTTGCATTATTCTTTTGAATCTGTTGGATCTTGAGATCCTTCTAGATCTATGGAAAGAGATCCCTTCTCCTGCAAATACTCTTTAAAGCTTTAACAATTTAAACATATGTGAGTACATACCTCTGATAGCATTTGCAAGTAGTGGCACCATCTGGTAGCAGTGGTAATAACTCTTAAAAGACTTCAAGGGTGACTGCAACTGGTACAAAGGATGATACTTCAACTGATAGTGCAACTGATTATGAAACTGCAACTGCAACTTAGGGTTTTATGAGGAAACTCTAATTTTTCAGACTTCAAATTTTGAAATTCTGATCTAGGGGATAGATGCACTGAGCTGAGGCGAGTAAGATGGTGTAGCCAGATTTCTGAAAATCCAAATTTTACCCCCTCAAACTTGACCAACGGATTTCTGGACTAGTGCTTCTAGTTTTCTGGTACTTCTGGTTTTCTGGTACTTTTGGAACTTTTTGAAAACTAGGGTTTCACTTTCCAGGAGATCTACCCACTGAAAAGGTATGCTAAAGGTGCCAAGGAGTTCCTTGGGTTAGGGCGCACTTTTCTAGATGGTTTTGAGGTTGAAAATCTTCTTCAATAAAAAGCCCTAATTTTCTTGTATGACAATAGTGATGTTTTTCCTTTTCTCGTGAAAGATGCTTGTGCAATGGGTTCTTTCAAGACCTATGCTCTGATACCATGTTGATTTTTTTATAATCTAGGTTAAGCATGTAGTTCATTTCAATTTCATCATATCTTAACCATAAACAAGAATGTTGCAGCAACCAAGATCACAAGAAGAAACACCATGCACAAGTACACAAGATATATCCTGGGAAACCCTTCTCAACAAGAGAGAAAAACCCAGCCAAATCCTTTGCTATATTCTTCAAGAGAAAGACCTTTCACCACCAAGAATGACTTATCACACAAGAGGGTTCTTAATCCCTAGAAACCCTAGTGCCCAAGAGAGGTGCGCCACTTTTCCAAGTAGAAGTGTTTGCTGAAATTTCCAAACTCACGAGGAAGATATGATTCTACAATGGAGAATCATCTCTTACTTATATTAGACTTGACTACTCAACAAAGGCGTATGTTGGCTCAACAGGGCCGACCTCTCTAAGTCACTATATAATTTATTATTATTATTATTGTTATAATTAATATTAATATTAATATTAATATTAATATTAATATCAATATTAATTATCTTTTACATTTTATCTTTAGACACAATAAGGTAGGGCCGACTTGTACCCTTTACATAATAACTAGGGTTACAGGTAGGTCTGACTCTTGAACAATACATAGCAAAGGATCTGATACACCCACTAGTGCTCATCCACTAGGGGCACATACATAGGGATGTCATGGACCTGATTCAATGCATTACATAGATGAACCAGGTATTCACGCGTTCACCTATGCTCGTCCACGGGCACGTCCACTCTACAGATCTGCTTTCCCACTGCCACCAACAGGAGGATCATCTGGAGTCTCCCCATCAACTCTGTTGCTCAGAGGAGGCCATCACATCATCTTCATTTCTATTCACATGATGATGTGCCCAACACTTTTGGGATTTCCCACGTTCACCTTGTGCTCAGCCACATGCACGTCCTAACTCAACAGATCTCTTTTACATTGGACAATCATCTAGATTTCTTCTCACTTACGTCATGGAGGAGGCCATCTCTACGTTCTTGACTCTTTGCCAGGCAGGAACCATGAACCCTTCATAGGGGCTTTCTCTAAGGTTTGTAAGTTGAGAGAAAGACTTCACATAGCTGCTATGTTCCACATATCACAGGTTTGTAAGCTGGAGGATGTCTCCCGTAGCTGCATTCATCAACAATGGATCTCAGTTGCATGGATGAGAGAAAGGGGGTCTCATCATGATCCAAGCTTCTCATTTTCGCAAGATACATGTGAGTGACATTGTCATTATCTAGACACCACGCCAGGGAAGTGGCCTTCAACTTGTCCTTTAAAACATGAAAGAAACAAAGAGTGGAAAGAGGTTGGGCTTGGAAAAAGTGCATTGCAAATGAAGGTGCCACACACCCTCTACAAAGGAACCCATGAATGAGACACTAAAACCCCTTGTATGTCACAAACACCATGCCTAATGAGGTTTGATCCATAACCACTTCATCTAATTCACATGGCTAAGAGAGGGATCACTTGGGAAACACTCCTTGACCTAGGAAAAGATCTACCCAACAGGACACCTCGTCAACCCTCCCATATCCAAGCTTGGAAATTTGCATAATGTCTTTGAGCACTTTTTTGTTTGATTGGGTAATCTTTGATGCACATGCTTAGGTGGCTCATTTATTAATTTGATTTACTCACCATGATATTCTGACTTGAGATCCTTGGAGGGCATGCTTATTTGTCTTTGCAGGACCTAGTTGGTGCACGATTTTGGAAGAATAAGCATAGCTTAGGCTTCCATGGGGATTGAAGCCCACAGGTTGGATTCCAAGGGCCCACATGTTGGATGATAGAGATGAACCTTTGGAGGCCTAGAAGACACCTTGCACAACCTCACCATGCCCTCACAAGCCAAACGATTTGCTTTAGAGACCTAGAACGTCACCTTAAGGGGATTGACGACATGCTTGAAGGGCTTGAGGTGGTGATGAGTACAGATGGCACGTTTTGAAGGAAGGAACCCTTTGATCGTGGAATAAAAGGTTGGATCGGAGATACATGGCCTTTGGAGGCCCAACTCAATCATATCCAACTCAACGTTCGACCTAAAAGGGTCCAAACGTCCCTCCTAAAAGAGTGTCGTCTTACTTTAGGGTTTTATTTGTGCAAAAAGTAAAAATTAAAATGAATTGTTTAATATTATTTTGTAAAGGGGAAACATCAGGGTTGTTGACCCCTAATATTTTGGTTTACCCTAAAATTATGTGGACAAACTATGTGAATGACTTTTCTATAGATATAGATCATAAGATCTCATTTTAAATCATAGCTCTCCCATTTGGAAAGGCCTTGGACTGAAATTTTCGCTATATTTGGCTACTTCTCTATTGTGCTCTTGTGTATGGCCATATTTTCTTGTTTATTGGCTCGTGGAAGTAATTTGCTAGCCTTGGAAGGCTTTTTCTCTTGCTATTGTGGTGGTTTGTCTTAGCATCTCTCCTTGAATTGGTAAGAAAATATGCTTTGTATTATCATTTTTGTTTTAATTCAATGTCGATTGCTGCTATATATAGGTGGGAAGTATAATTGTATACACCCCCACCTTAGCCTCCATCATAATTTTGCTTAAGTATTGTTAATTTAGCAAGGGTTTACTAAGAGAAGTATAAGTGCATACACCCTCTTAGCCTAAACCCTGGCTAGGGACACTTTCCTTGAGGAGTAAGAGGATTTACACTCCCAAGGAAGGTAGTATCTCTATATTATTATTTTATTGACTTCATTAACCCAACCATTAAAGGAACTAGTCATCACTTGTTGCATTGGAGAAATAAATTGTTTCCTTGGTAAACATGAAAAATCATGATTTTGAAGTCCTAGTGGAATCAAATCTATGCTATAAATGCTTGCTTGAGCCACTAGGGCATCTCATTTCTCCAAGTATTTATCATTGTTTTTACAAATTTAACCTACAACCCTTAGGGATGCAGAAAACCCTAACCAAACTCTTCAATAACTCCTAATTTAACCATTGAAAATTACATAAAATCTGCCCACATAATCTACTAAGTACAACGCATATTTTGGCAAGTTTTGAGCAAGTTGTAGTGGTTAAATATATTTCTGTAATAATAAGTTTGTTACAGCCATAAGGATGATAAATATCATTGCAGTTATCATTTTATGACAACCTTGCTTTTGTGCTAAAGTCTTGCTCTATCATTGTTTAGTTAAACTAGTTTTTACTAGCGTGTCTCGTGCTTATTCAATTGGACTTTTAGCACTTATTTTGCGGTCCTTATTATATTTTATGTGCTGATATATATCATTTATTATTTATGCAATTGTGGAAAACAATGTTAACTTTATTTTCCACCTAACATTACTATATGAAAGTGTGGCTTTTCTTGTGTCTTGGGCAGGTACAAACACCCTTTACAGGCATCCAAAGACTTGGCAATCTTAGAAAACCTGGAGACGAGTCATCAAATAAAATCCTTAGCAACCTTGACCTTTATAGGGATACTTCTCTTCCTTCTCTTCCATCCATCTCAATCCCCCCCAGGGTCACCAGGATCGCCTCCCTAGAGTGACCTAGTCACTCTTGAAGTGTGAGACCTATATCGAGGTGGCATTGGGTATAGTGTCCCTTAGTTGTCACCACTTGGTGGTTGGGTCAGGATTTTCCCAACCTACAACTTGTGTAATAACACTTCTAACTATGGTTTTCCTTAACCTTTGTATTTTATGTTTGACATGGTTTTATATTTTTATTAATTTTTGAATACTATTGGCTATATCCTTCGCTTCTTTTTCTCTTTGTGGTTTAGTAATGGGAGTTTATTTTACACTTCCACTGTTTATTTTCATTTGTTGTAATTTTGAGTCACATTGACATACTATTGCAATCATTTTTTGTACATTAATAAAATTATCTTATTTTATCTTATCTTTGTACAATTCCTACTACGTCAAGTTAGTGATAAAATTGTGATCTAAATCTCGTTGCTCCCACCCTTGACAAACTTATATTGGTTGGATATATTATCTCCTCAACCTTCCATCAACTTGGAGGCTTTCTCAAATATATGTTTCATCACCATTGGCTTGGTCTTCTCTTGTTGGATAGGTTGTTTATCCAGGTTGTCTTCAACACCATCCCATCCATGCATCTTGGTCTTACAACATCACCAATTCAAGGGAAGTTCCATTATATCTTATGAGTGAGGAAAACGGTACATTCAAACTAAAGGAACTTGTCTCACCATATTTTCATTTAGGGTTTCATATTTTATATATGGTTGATTGCTTATGTGTTTATTTTATTGCATATATTTGGTGGTAGTATATCCTAGCTCAGTTTGCAAGGGGTATGCAACATATTCTAGTATGTTAACTATGATCTCATCCCTTGCTTGGGTTTTTATTATTTGTTCCTTTTACTATTCCAAGTATATTTTTATTTTATTTATATTACATCTCAAATTCACCTTAGTGTACCCTATATTTTTTTCACCAGATGTGGACCACCATATGAGCAGATTATGTGCCTTCTTGTACCATGATGAGCCAAAAGTGTAGTTATATTTTCACTCATGTATTATATTGGACCATGATTAAATGTTATCTGTATTGGTAGGGGGTTTATGTGGTATCTCCAGACCCCATGTGGTTGGTCATGGCCTGTCCTTTTAGTCCCCATATCAAGATAGGTTTTTTATTTTATGGATATGGTTAACTATCCCTTGTTGTTGATAACTCTTCATCGTGTCAGTCATTTATGATTTGGTTTAGGTATGCAACCATATTAGGGTGGATTTACTGGGACAGATGTTCTAGGGGAGTTACATAGTCTCTCTCGCCCCTTTGTATATGATGTAAAAGTGTTTATCTTTGTAAATATTGCCACACATATTTATAGGACACTTATTCTATTATGAAGCATGGATCCCTCTCTTATGTATTCATCACATTTTTTCCATCTACTATCATAGATGATTATGCATATGTTCACTCATTTTCACGTCTCTCGAGGTAGTGTCACATTTCTTGAGGTAGTACACATATTTTGAAGAATTGGTCACATCCTCCAAGGCACATTTGGGATACTATTGCATACATGGGCATCATCTACACATGCCACATCATAGATCCTAGAGAAACCTTCTTCTTTCCTCACGTTTGAAGGTGTTTCTCACATGATTTGAGGGACAACCCACACATGTGGGGTTTATGACAGTCATGTGGATGTTTTTTGTGATGATTTGACTTGAATATGCGTCTTCCTTGCCTTGCGAAGCATCTTTTATTGATTTGAGGGCTTGGTCATGCCTTGGAGATTCCTTTTGAGCATTCCTTGAGCACATTATGAGAAGTTTGTCCACTTTTGAGGTCCTACACATTTTCATGAGGTCATTTGACTTGGAGGAGAGCAACATTGGAGATTTTCTTGCTTAGGAGGTTACTTCACCATGTTTTGAGGAATTCACGTCACTTTTCCCTTGGAATGTTGAGCTAGGAGAGAAAATCAGCCCCATTCTTTGTGGGATGTTCCTCTTTAAAGATGTTTTTATGTACATGTGGCATCATTTGATTATGTGTTGACTTATTCTCCTTGTTTGTGTGGATGACAAGTCTCCTAGGATAATTTTAGGGAAAATAATTAATAAAGAATGAGAAGGATTTAGAAGCCACCTATATAAATAGAGGCTCTCCTCTCATTCCAAATAGTTGTGAATTGTTGAATAATTTTTTACTATAATTAATAGATTATTTTCCTTTAGAGGATTTGGTGTGAATTCTTGGAGCTTTATCTTTCTTGGTTATCTTCTTGGTGCATTAAAGGTTTGTTATGTTGATACAAAATGTCTACTAACTTTTAATATCAATCCATTTGAGGGGTTACTATACTACTTGGAGAGGAGACGTTCTAGGATTTGTTGCTTCCTTCTTCTCTTGTTAACTTGGGTAAGTGCTTAATCCATCACTTTTTTTTTCCTCTTGGGTCATTGGAAAGGGTTTTTAAGTATTTTTTTTTCAGGTTATATTTGATCTTGTTGGTGAAGGTTTTTTCTTTTGAGGAATCCCTTCTTGTAGGGCCTTGGTCCTCTTAGCTTATCTTGATTAGGATGGAGATTATTATTCCTTCATGTTTTTTGTTATCTCAATATCTAGCACTTGTGCAAAGCCTTCACAATATGCTTGACAAGTGTAACATATGGAAGTAATTGCCACTGTCACCTAAGGAGACACTTCCCTCGTTTTAGTGAAGGATCAAAGTCCAACACAAGGGATTTTTTCCGAGTAACCTCAAAGGATCCTATAGCAAGTTTAAGAAAGTATACGACCCCTTAATCTTGGTTACTCAATTATAGCACTAGCTAGGTTAAGGTTCAAGGCAAGGTTAGGGTGGGTGAAACAAGGCAGAATTACGGTACGTGTGTGAGGGGTGTTTCTAAGAAAATCAATATCAATTATCAAATTGAAAGAGTAAAGTAAATGCCCCGAAACACTAGCTATCAAAAGAAAATAAAAGGTTGTAATAAAACTTAAATAAAAGATTATATACTTTAGCATATAACAAGTTTATAACAACAGTAAGAAAACAATCCTAAAATTAGTAAGAATGCAATGAAAAATGTACTAAATATTAAATAAGAGACTAAAAAACCATTAACTAATGATTTCTGAAATGAAATGGCATAAAACTATTTTAAATGGATGCAAAACGCCAAACCCTAATGTCTAGAAATTGCCAAAATGAATATATAAATAATGCTAGAGATTATTTAAGGCTAAGAATGCAAATAAAACCTAGACTTTCAGCTAAAAAAGACCTAGAGATGCAACACAATGCAACTTGAGATAAATCTAACTTGAGAGAGAGAGAGAGAGAGAGAGAGAGAGAGAGAGAGAGAGAGAGAGAGAGA
>SNQJ01S0013822.1:53321-76012 GCA_010110895.2 Picea sitchensis
AGAGAGAGAGAGAGAGAGAGAGAGAGAGAGAGAGAGAGAGAGAATTAGGGTTCTTAATCAAAGAAGATAAAAGGCAAAAGAAGACTCAAGGATCAAACCCTATGGTAGTACAATCACAAACCTTAGGTCCAAACCTTTTAGAAAAATAAATTTAAGGTAGTACAATCACAACCACTAAATGTTGTCCTATGTCTTCTTAGGATTCTAACAAGAGATCAAGGTGGAAACTAGGTCAAAACCCTAGAGTAGTACAATCACAAGTTTTAGAATTCGACCAATAAGGGCAATTTTAGGGGAAGTACAATCACAAGCCCTAAAATCAACTTTACATCTTTCAACAAGATTAAAATGAATGAAACAAGGGAAGGAAACACAATTTCAAGCCTTCCTAGGGTTCCAAAACGAAATTGATCCAATGAGAGCAAGATAAGATAAAACTTATCAACAATTTGATGGAGAATATACTTAAAACACCATGAATAACCATAAAATACTTGGAAAGAGCACTTACTAGCCAAGTCGCTATACATGAAGAAACCCTAAAACATTAATCATCCACCAAAACAAGAAGAAACATCCACAAGATCACTCTCCAAGAGGTGCACATAAGTACTCCATTTTATATGAGGAAACCCTAGCGCTTTACTCCTCAAAATCCCCTAAAAATGTTATTAATTCATGATACAAGGTGGATAGGTCTATGCTGACCCAAAAAATAACCTCTAACATAAAGATAAAATGATAATACACCAAAATGTCTCCCTAAAAGATGACATGCGTGAGTGTAGGATGCCAAAGTGAAGGTAGCTTCATCTCCTCTAAGGGTGAAAGGGCCTCTAAAAGCCACGTCACATCAAAAGGTGCAAATCATCATCAAGGGTCACATCCCCTCATCTCAAAGGTCACGTCTCATCATCATCAAGTGCCAACTCATCATGATCAATATTAGGTTGAACTACCACAAGGTAATGTCTCATCAAGTATGGCGTCATCATCAAGATCCCTAATGTTTAAGGTCAAAGTGTCAATGTCCTGCATGAAGAAGGCTTCATCATCCCTCCTAAGGGGTGTACTATCATCTCCAAGTACAACATCATCCAATCAAACCCTAATGATCTCGGTGGGTGCCCTATCGAACCTGTGGGATTCTTTCCCTCTGATGACCCATTTGGCTATATCTGCAAATTTTGAATTCATTAATCCAATGTCCAAGGTCCAAGAGGTGTTGCAAAGTGTCCAAATGGAGACCAAGTCATCAAGAGACCCAATGCTCAACATCAAATGTGTAACGTCCTCTATATAGTGCACAACATCTTGTATATAAGCATGAAGACATTCTCCAAAGGACCATGTCAAGGGTGCATCATCATCAAACAAGGTCAATAAAATTGGGTAAGACCAACCATTACAAGATACAATAGTCATTAGAATCATATAAAGTAGGCCGCTACTTAAGAGCCACGTAAGTAATTCACATTACGCTTCTTCTCCAAACTTCACACTAGCTCAAGAATTTATGCAATTTTCCAAGTTTAAGTATGGGAGGGATATCACAAGATCCTATTAGATGTGCCAATACCTAGGTAGAGGGGTAGTTCCCGAGAAATGATTAAAAGTGTAAGTATAAGTGAATGAGTTGGCATGGGGTTTACTTCATGGTCATGGTGTCATTGCCATGCAAGGACACGTGTGGGATCATCTCCATGAGTTCCTTTGTAGAGGGAGAACTTGGTGCTTGAGATACCCTTTCATTGATAATGTGTGTATTCCAAACCCCTCCTTTCATTTTGATGTTCTTTCATTGCTTTGCAATTCCCATTTTCAGGTTCATGTTTTTTTTTTTTTTCTTATTAGGATCAAGTCCTTTTAATTGATCACCTCATAGAGAGTGGGTAGAACTCAATATGACCTTTGGGTTTTGATTTGGTCATTTCTATCCCATTCTTTCTTCTTTATTTTATAGCATGTTTTTTTATTATTTTTTATACTAGTTGCATCAACTTGGACATTCTAGCTCTTCTTCTCATAGAAGGATGAAGACACAAGCCTTTTTGGTGTACATGTAACGGCCATTTCCGGAAAGTAGGACACCATAAGGAGCATAGATGGAAAGTGTCAAGTATGATAAGGAATGACATGCTACCCCTATCAAGGCCTCACAGTAGTACCCCTATTCCCCAAGAGTGACAACACTAGACTAGGACACATATGATGACCATCAAGGTGAAACAAGGAAAAAAACATAACTTCCAAGCATTCATGATTGATTATCTGACTTCAACTCATAATTATCACCTATATGCCTAATGCATTGAATGTAACACTTTATATGAAACGATGACTAGGTTACCTCATATGTGTTGGACCACCATCATCCGATGAACCATGTTGATCAAGTGAATGAGTTTTGATAAGCAATGTCGAGGGAGGAGGCATCTGAGGGGATGTTGTCTTTGGCGAATTTTGATGATCATCTCATCTTCATTGTGGACTATGAGACATGATCTCCTCTAATTACCTCTAGGTGAGAGGGGTTAATATATGGCTCTAACATGGGGACATATGCTCATCATAGAGTGCATGAGAACCTCAACATCTTTGGTACTCCAAGACCTGCAACCTACTTCACTCTAAAGAAAAACATTCATGCTACATTCTAACACAAAACCATCAGTACTAAAAGGCAGGGGGATGTTATCCACCTTGGTATATGGAAAGTGAAAAATAAAGTGTTGAAATACGTTTTTTTATTTATTTTCATCAATATATCAGTTTTGTATAACATATATATGCTAAGCTAACATGGATGCATGAAATAAATCAATAAGAAACATCAACAAAATAAATATGCAATCAAATGAAAACACACAACATGACCTGATACTAATCTACTCTACTCTAAACCAGTGTTACCAACATCAACAACAACAAAATATCGTCGAGGGTCTGAAAAACGAAAAATATCGGCAACATTTGGGAAAATATCGAAAAATATCAAAAGAATGAAAAAATACTAAAATATTCAATTTTTTTAAAATTTTTAAATACCTAAAGAATTAACAACATCAAATAAATTAATTTCCACATAAATATGAAAAGGGAACTGATATATAAGATGTAAAAGATGTCTAGTAAACTTGAATACATCACAGAGCAACATTGAATCATGTCCTGACTCTAAAGCCTCAAAATATCATCAAAAAATATAATAAATGTATCTCATCATCATGAGTCTTCTACAATGAAATTAGATAAATCAACTAACAATTCCCTCTTCCCCTTTTATAGTCGAAGATGATGGCTCTAGAAATGGATTTTCCTTTAGAAGAAGAAGGCCCCTAGGGATGGCATTGGACTCTCATGTCCTGTAGAAGAAGCATAAGCTAGACTTTTGTGTCCTCTATTGGTGCTACTTCCAAGTACAAATCGTATTGTTGGAGTTCATGAAGATATATTAATGTGCATCCATATGAATCCAAACCATTATACACAAATATGCAAAGTTTATCATGTAAATAGCAATGGTGCATATAACAAAAATAGCACCGAGTGCAATGCATATATGAACCAAAATACATCAACAAAGAGGTTGTAAATGGCCTCTAGAGTCCAAAAAAAATCATGCTATAGAAAATAACTACATATCATCAAAATCATTTCCTATATTAGGATCCTCATCATCAGTGTCACCCTCTAAACATTAAAATAAGAAAGAAAAATCTTAACATGCCTAATAAGTGATTTTACTTGAGTGAAGAGTACATTTTTACTAGATTCATGAAAAAATAGTTCAACAATCAATGCCACCAACATCGAGGTACATAGAGGGCTTGGTGCTCTTGATTAAATTTTAGTTCCATACCCTCATACATGATAGAATCTAGTGGAAATGTTGCAATATTGTCAATCTTGAAATCCTAAAAACCATTAAGTTTGCTAAATTTTGAATCGGACCTAAAATTCTACTTTCTTCTTATGAAGTACAATGAGGCTAGAACCAATCTCAAACATCCTGAAACAATTAATGGTAATGTTAAAATTTTATGTAAAAGGATGAAAATGAAAATGCCATTTTCATCCTTTTACTTTAAGAATTTAATATTACCATTAATTAGTAGATTACTAGCCTCTTTATGTTTGAAAAATCACTAAGTTTTTGGCTCTTGTTCATCTCTCACTCCTTTTCTCTCCAAAACCAACTCTTTATTTTCAATATGACACTTTAAAACCCAAAAATCGACTTCTAATTCATGACTGTCTGTGACATTTTCCATCAACTCGCAATATTATCGCACTATTTTTGAAATTATCGCGATGTTATCACCAAAGGAAAATATCGCGATATTTTCAAGAGATAATATCGCCAACCCTCAAAACAACGATAATATCGTGATGTTGGCGATATTATCGTGATGTTGGTAGCATAGCTCTAAACCTAAGAAGACAGGTTCCTTCCGCGTAATAGGGCTTGAGAAGGGGTCTCTGAGCAGGAAATGGTAGTCTCCTTCCCTCAGGTGTGTTCAAATAAAAGGAGTTAGTCCTTAAGTTCTTCCCAATATGGTAAGGTCCAAGCCACAATCTATCAAACTTCTTGTGCATACTTGGCTTCTCGTTCCTCTTGTCCCACATTAGTACAAGGTCACCATCCTCAAAGTTCCTTTGTCTTGCTTTATGCAATTTATCAAATTCTCATTAAATATAAATTCCTAAATAAACATAGCAATTTTCAACCAATAAATGAAGTAGTAATACATTGATTATGGTCACATAATTCATAAGAATGAGCAAGTGGTGAGAAACTTACCTAATAGTTGAAGAAATCAACTTAAAACACTATAAATGTTGAGTTGTTTCACTCCAAGATTTGATTCAGCATGTTACAACGGAGTGTGGGGGACAACTCTCCTCCCAAATGACATCTCAGTCATCTCAACTGAGATCCCCCAAGCCCTCAATCAACTACCTATTTCAGCTTCCAAACCTTTTAGTCAATTGCAGTGGAAAAATATCCCCCAACTCCTTTTCCACCTTCAATATATATATTTCTTCTTACCCATCCATGCAAGAAGTTCCATACACGAGTTACACTTGTCATTAAGTAACTAATCATGTAGTTTTCATTTTCTTAACCTTTCATAATTTAGTTTTCCATAAATTTATCTTTTTCTTATTTTTACCCTTTTACTATATTAATAAAGTAATTCCTTTTATTTATTTATTTTTAATCTTTTAATCTTTTATTGTTTATTATTTATTTTCTTTCTATTTTTATACCATTTGTTTATTTATTTATTTGTTATTATTATTTTATTATTATTTAATAATATGGGACATTACATACTCCCCCCTTCAAGGAAATTTGTCTCAAAGTTAACGTTAATTATGTTACTTATAGATTTTTAATTTGTTCCCCATAGCTTCCACAACACCATCTGTTGGACTAGTATAAAGCCACCCAAGTGACTGCAATAGGCATTGAAAGTCCACATGACCACACCGAGGAAGCGTGAGTACTCTCTAGATTTTCTTCTTGAATTTTGGAACCAGGATTAAAGCCTACTGGTCTATCCAGAGCCCCAAGGCTCGTGACCACATCTGACCAAGCAGGCATTTAGTATGGTACTCACATACCTCAAGCATCTTGAAAGGATGACCTAAAATCCTTCCACAACTCCTATCAGGTACAAGCCCCATGCATCGAAGTGCAATACCACAACACCACTAGCGAGTAATACTCCATCCCTTCTCCTAGACTTCGTCTGACAACTCTATACCAGGAATTATGGCCTTCTCAAGATGGTCCCAACAAGGCAAAAAAACCACTGGCATAGGTTGGTTGATTGAGTTTTTCCAGATCCCACAAGGTGTTACTTTACAGATATTCTCCTTCATAGGTATGGGCTCCTACAAGATCATCAAATAAATCAGCCCTATTGACCCACTAGTGGATTTTCTTGTCAATCACCACCTCGCAACATGCAACCAATGCATTAGTTATAATCATATTATCATCATATCATAGAAAAGAATCAACATGATAACTCTTGCATGCCCTCATGAGAATACAACATCATTGTCATCACCACATGCTCACGCATTCTCTCTAGATTTTCTTCTTGACTTTTGGAACCATGATTAAAGCCTATCGATCTATCCAGAGCCCCAAGGCTCGTGACCACATTTTCCCAAGCAAACATTTAGTATGGTACTCACATACCTCAAGCATCTTGAAAGGATGACCTAAAATCGCTCCACAGATCCTACCAAGTACAAGCCCCATGCATCGAAGTGCAATCCCACAACACCACTAGCGAGTAATACTCCATCCCTTCTCCTAGACTTTGTCATGAAAACTCTATACCGGGAATTACGACCTTCTCAAGATGGTCCCAACAAGGCAAAAGAACCACTGGCATAGGTTGGTTGATTGAGTTTTTCCAGAGCCCATAAGGTGTTACTTTACAAATATTCTCCTTCATAGGTATGGGATCCTACAAGATCATCAAATAAATCAGCCCTCTTGGCCCACTAGTGGATTTTATTGTCAATCACCACCTCACAACATGCAACCAATGCATTAGTTATAATCATATTATCATCATATCATAGAAAAGAATCAACATGCTAACTCTTGCATGCCCTCATGAGAATACAACATCATTGTCATCACCACATGCTCACACATAATATCATAAAACATCCTATTATAAAATAATTCCATGCAATCATGCCATCACGCCAAGAGATACTATCATAAGAAATATAACCTCGACACATCTTTATCAAAGACATAGTCTTTCATCAACATAATTAAATGGAATCACATGTTAACATAACATGACATCATTTGTAAGTACCATAGGGTTCTTAAGATAACATAACATCATGAACATAAGCATTATCTCAACACATAATGCATGCAGAGTAATAAAACATCATGGACATTCTCATCACGATTCATCAACAAAATCAAGCTTCTAGCTTGCATGGTTGTATATACAAGGAATAACGGCTATCACATCTAATGCAAGAGTTATCACTAAAACATCCATCTACTACATGGATCTACTTGTTTAAGTTTGTGAGCCCAAGTTAATTGTACAAAGGATCATTAGTACTACAAGTCAATGTTCTCATCAATATAGCAATTGTTTTCCAATAATAATTTCATCTTCTTTCCACGGGAGAGTTGACAATTTATTGGAATAGTCACATTATCAATATGCTAAAGTTTTCATATATTTTCCTTATCTAAATACACTGTTGACTTTCACAAAAATCCCATCATCTAGAGCCACAATCTCTAGTCATGTATTATTTCCCCAATAGTGAAATTCGATGAATTCAACACTGAATTATCATTGGATTTACTAGCATTCCTTAAATCATCAAAATTCAAATTCTCAACTTTGTATCATATTTTTATCACTACCCAAGGTTCTTACGTTACTTTTATCTTTTTCTTTTATTCATTCAAGTACTGCATGCAATAGCATGCAAAGACTAGGTCATTATTATTTAAGTTTTTTTTCATGTTTAATCCTCATAGATAAAGGAATTGTTAAGCCCTAGAAATTTATCCATCGCCTAGTAATTATCATTGTTTACCCTCACATGAATTAGTTCATCTAATCCAATACATAACCAATCATTGCAATACAAGATTCCTACTCTTCATGCTAGATGTCTTCTCATCAGTCTCTAATACTAAACCTATCACATAATACATTTCATTTTCCTTTGAAGGTCTATAAACCAAGAAGTATACATTTGTTATACTTGGACATTTAAAATTTTTAAACATTTTTCCAAGTTTGTCACTTGTCATCCCTCACCAATTGAGAGTGATTTAGTTCATATCTTGACACTTTTAAAATTATATAGGTCATCACTATGACCCCTAACAATCATCCTTATTCATTTTTTATGTTGCTCAATCCACTCATCAATATCCTTAAGAGAGCTTCATCTTGAGAGAGTGACACCCCTTCACTATCATTACATAAATTTTCCCTACGTTTTATTACAATTCCCCTAGCACTACATTTCTATCCATAGAACATGCCTCTAAAACTCAATAAAACATACTAAACAAAGACACTAGTCATGGAACCCACTTAACCTTTTATGCAATACTAAAAAGGATGTCAATTTGACATGACAACACTAAATGTCCTTAAAGAAATAGAGAAAATATCTTAATAGCAACAAATCTATATAAATTTAGCATAAGCTCATGAGAGATGGGCAATCTTTAAAGGATTGATGTATCAAACTAGAAATAATGTAAAGTTGAGCTTAACTTGGATATACATCTCAATTATTCATATGAAATGTGGACATAGGAACTAAAGAACGTAGTTTTCTCGCCTTCATATATCTAAGATTTTTTCTCACTTATTTGCCAATTCCCTAAAATCCAACTCATATTCACCAACATTGATCCACGTGGATATTGGTGGCCACCCACCTATTCCAACTGGCTCCTCTTGTCCATATTTTTAGCACGTTCTTCTGTACTTCTTTGTAATTGTGGGTTCTACACTTTTGTGGATGTCTGAAGCCCCACACATCCTCCAGGTGGACACTGGTGGCCTCTTGCCTAATCCAACTGGCTTATTTTGTATGTTTTCATGTCAGCACATCTTGTTGTACTTCCAGGGCCGTTTTGGGGCCCTAAATTTTGTTTTTTGGCTCGCCACAATCAAACTATAAATGAAGTTAGACTTTGACAATGAAATGTATATTTCTTTGAAAGACCTTTCTAATGGGCTATCACGTGCCTAAAACGGAGGTTGTATGCAAAATGTATGACCCTAGGAAGTTGAGGTACAAACTTACACCAACTTACCCATAGGGGCCCACATGACTTTTGGCATTTCACCTTCTAGGGTTAGGTTTTTGGATTTATAGGGTTTTGGCATTCATGAGTAATATCAAAAAGGCCTTTAGAGTCTGATTGTAATCCATGTTAATATTATGGTAGCTTTGGGAAGTATTTACCCCCACGTGTGAACTTGACGAGAATAGAAGACTCTGAGAAGCAAGAGAAACCCTAATGAGTTGGCTAATAACCCTAGAAGCCTTGTCGACTCAAGAAGATAATTTATATTAGGCTATTAGCCTCCAAGAGAAGAAGTCGACCAGAATTAATAATAATATATTGAACAGACACATACTCAGAAGGAGAAGTCGGCCCCAACAAACTGGTAGATTACTATAAATATAGGGTGCCAGTTCTCATTTGCAGCATCTCAAAATTGCAGTTTTCCCAGTTGGTGCGCACTGCAGTTGCAGTCTGGTGCGCAGGTTTGGAGGAGGGTTGCAGGTGCAGCTGCAACAACAACTAGTTCTCAGTTTTGGCTTGAATATATCTTGTCTAGGGTTTGGACTATTTGATCAGCTTTTTGTGATGCGATATCCTTGGGGATTGATGTGCTACCCTTTGTTTGGCTATCTAGCCTAGACTTTGCTTCTGAAGGAATTTCTCAGTCAAGGTTAAGGTGCTCGGAGGGAGGCTTCGGCCTGTGGTTGGGTGACGAGGATATCGTCAATGGTAAAACGAGCACACCATCTTCTATATTCTAACAGGTTATGGGCCCACACCCCTTCAATCAGCCTAAAACAATGGAAGGAAACATAGCCGCTAGTCATTGAGCTCGTTGAGGAATTGCTGCTAGGGCTACTAGCAGGAGTAGTTTTCAAAAGCACTGCAGCTAGGGTTACCAACAAAAGAAGTTGCAGAAACCCTAAACCTCTTGTTGAGGCACCTTAAGTGACGAGATTGACCTAATCTCCAGATATATCAGTGCGCCCTAGCCCAGCGCATCTCCTGGTACTCTCAGAAGGCCAAGACGTGAAGTTTGGATTTTCAGTCAAATCTAGGGTTTGACCAAGTTAAGCAAGCCATGATGAACTCTATGAAGTCTAAGAACAAGCTAGATGGAGCCTCTAACTTCAGAGCATGGAAGACAAGGATTGACCTCATCCTTGCTAAGAATAAAGTGTTGGATATTGTGAAAGGAAAGATCGTGAAGCCAGATTTTACAGAAGGAGAAGAGAAGGAATCGCAGAACGTTGCAGCTATGGAAAAGTTCAAAGATGTTGACATCAATGCCATGAGTATCATAGTGGATTCTATAAAAGACCACTTGATACCCTACATCTCCCATCTTGCTCATTGAAGAAGATGTACGATGCCCTAAAAGAATCTCTTCTCAGTCAGAAACATTGGACAAGTTATGAGTCTGAAGAATGAGCTCCGTGACATGAAGATGAATGATGACAACAGAATAACATCATACTTTGTAAGGATCTCCCAGCTAAGAGATCAACTACAAGCTATTGAAGATATCACTTCAGAAAAGGAATTGGTGAACATAGTACTCAATGGTCTTCCTAAGACATGGGATGCATTTGCCGCAAGCATGAACACAAGGAAGGAGTACCCAACATTTGAAGAACTTTGGACTTGTTGTGCTCAAGAAGAATCAAGGATCAATGCAAAAGAGAAACCTCGAAAGAAGCACAATGATCAAGCCTTCACAGCAAGATACAAGAACTTTAGGGACAAAAGAAAGTTCGATTCAAGAAAGAAGCCAAAACAAAGAAAAGATATTTCAGAAATACAGTGCTTCAACTGTCAGAAGTACGGTCACTATAGGAATCAGTGTCCCGAGCTAAAGAAAAGGAAGGAGAAACACGAAGCATCGATTGCTGAAGAAAAGGAACCTGCAAAGAAGACTAAGCAGGAGGCGGGGATGGAAGGACTTCTTCTGCTAAAACACTCTTCAGCTTGCTCTTCTTATTTTCTTGTACATATCTTGCTTGCGTAAAAAGATCTGCATGCATATCTTGTATATCTCTTGGAAGATAATGTGTTCCAAGAAGAACTATACCCTATGAAATAACAACAAGACAAGGATGAATATCATTAGATAATACATATGAAAGGGGATGAAATACAAATCATGTGGAAGACATTACGAGATAAGACCGAAATCAGAATCCAATCTTGAAGAGACTTGGAAAAAGCAAAAGACAAGAAGTCAACAATCGAAGGAAGCGGAAAAGACTTATGTGACAACTAAAGGCGAACATGGACTCACCGATTTAGACAGAAGAGCCAATTATATATTATAGAAGACAATAAGGATGCAGATGGAGTATGGACTCTATCAGGGCGAGGGAACCAATTATATGCACTCTTACATGAAGCAAGGATTAGGAGAATTGTCCTATGATCGAGTGAAGATGATGAAAATATATATATCCATGGTAGAAATCATGAAAAGACAGTACGTGTTCAAATCAACCACAGAAGAAGACCTTTTGAAGAGAAACCTTAAAGTATCCATAGTTGTCCATCCAAGATCAGTGAACAAATTATGGAGGTAAGTGGAATCTCTAGGGGGCATGGAATCTATAAGAAACTCCATGGATCTAAGAGCTAGAAAACATGAAGAAGAACAAGAGATTCCAAGAAGAAGACTAGAACAACCCGGTCATTTGTATCAAGATCACCAAGATTACCCATTGTATGAACTCACTAAAAGCGATCTAGCGGGAAAGAAAGTCATGATGAAGAATAATTAATGCGGAATATATGAATAAGGCATTGCAAGATCGAACTAGAGGTTCTCAGATGGAGGGAGAAGACATGATGATTGATTGTTCCATTACGAGACTTATCTCTGCTTATAAGTCATTATATCATCTACTTGACATCCATGGTGAGAATTCTACAAATCTTGAAGAATGTTCTCGGAGAAATTGAATAAAGAGCGTATGATGAAGAAATCTCAAGACTTTGAGGCATATCAGAAAGACTCTATATGCAGATAAAGAAGAAGACAACTTGGTGGAGAACCTCTAATTTTTGTAGAAGCGTGGTGAAGATTTCTATAACATCAAGATGACTACTTAGAATATCAGATCTCCGCGATGGCAGAAAGAAGTGCCACATGGATGTTCCGAGTTCCAACTATGATATGCTCTATTATTTCAGATCTATAATGAAGCCTTCACAATGTTCCAATACTACAGTACAAGCATTACACTACCATGATGAGGAGCTCGGGACCAAGTGTCATAAAAATGCTCAAAATTGAACTTGCTTAGAAATGGTTGAAGTTAGAATGACTAGATAGGTCTCGTCGATACGATCCTGTTGACGTGAACGACACGCAAAACCGACTCTGCATGAAAAAGTTATCTCAGTCAGAAATTTCTAATTTCATTATAAAATAAAAATAAAAAATATATTGAAATTATAAAAAATAAAATTAAAATTAAAAAAAAAAAACTATATATGGGGTTTAAACCAAATATAGAGATTGGGCGCGTTGGCTGCATACCTAATGAATATTTATATAATTTTGATTTAAAAACTGTGGCGGGAGCATTATATTTCAAAATACATTTTTTTAAACGCGCAAAACAAAGAGCAAGGGATTCGACCCTGGGTCTCCCGTATGCAATCCCCGCGCCCTAACCACATGGGCTAGGGTGTTGGTTTTATTACAAAAGGGCGCGTTTCATTTAAAAGGGTGACACTTGGATGGAGGTGCGTGGAAAAGGGGGCCAGCCCCTAAGGGCCTACCTATTGTGCAAGGGACCAAGAGTATAACCGTGGGCTAAATGCTAACAGTTGGCGCTATTTGGGCGGAGTCCGACAATTCTGGGCGCTTTGGCTATTTTTAGCTAGCTTAACTCCAGTTAGTCCGAATTTTAGTGGAGTTTGTTGAGGAAAAGAAGGAGAAGACAATTTTTGCCGCGCTCTTGCTGGAAAACCATTCGGGACAGAATTTTGGGTCTATTTCGGGTCTCTTCGACCTTCTGGAGCCATTCGAGCAGGTTTCAGAGCCATTGGAAGTCATTTGCAGGTGAATTCACTTCAGGGAAGTTTCAGGGCCACCAGGGCCATTACAGTGTCGGAGCTGTTTGGAGGCTATGTTCAGCCATTTTGGTGATTCAAAAGCCATGTTCAGCTAATGTTCAGCTAATTCCTATTTCCTGAGTCTGTATTTACAGTCAGTTCTGTCCTTAGAGACTTTCTTATTCTTGTATTAGCATTTTGGAGCATTTTAATACAAGAGGACAAGCCCATTTTGGGAGGCTTGGTCCAGCAGATGTAGGCTGAAGTGGGTGAACTGCTTTATCATTTTGGGTGTTATGATTTGCTGTGTTATTTGCTGCTGTTACATGGCTGTGTATTTATGTATCACACATATTCAAGCATGTAAAAGAACCTTTATTCACACATATACATTGCAAAGAAGAACCAATAACTTAAACACATAAACCCTCTTGCACCTTTAAACACATGAAGCAAGATCCTATTAAGAGTTATTTAACTTCTAAGTGNNNACTTATTATTTCTTTAGGCAGAGCCTGTAAAGGGCCAGGTAGCCTCTGGAACTCATCCTCTTAATTGAGGTGACATGTCCGGTAAATGCTCCTACAGTCTATCTCTGTATAAGAAATAGTAAGTTCTCACATTTTCAGAGGACACATTGGAGTGTATAACTCACATTTTAAATTATGGAAAATGGATACCTTGCACCCTTAAACAAGTACATTCCATTTTCAGATCAACCCATGATGAAGTCCAGAAAGAAGAAAATGATTTCTCCAATACATATCTCCATAGATGAGCAAATAAGCATACATTTTGGTAAAGCCTCTATCCAAGACAAAAGGACCTGCATACTCAAGCTAGAGCTCGTGGAAATAACTCTATTAACCGGAAGGGAAGACTCTCCAAACTAGAAGAAGGTACATAAACATTTATTTTTGTGATTGAAATAACTCTCCAGTTAGGAGGGAGCATTGAAAATATTATTTATCTTTATAATAGTCCAGATTGGACAGATGCTTTCCTGTTCGGAAAGTGGATTGAGATTTCTGATGGACAATGACTTCCCATTGTAGTTAACATGGGAGGCAGATTGATTGTTGATGTATCATAGATAGCGACTTCCCATTATGGGGAGTGGTCTAGGACAGTCATTCTTCTTGGAAATCACTCTGAGTAGTGGTCAAGTAGAATGGTTCGCCTCGTCGGGCAGTCATTCTTTCAAAGTTCACATTTGTGAGCAGTTTCAAAGAATCGTTCATTTTGGAGGTTGATGCAGGACATACATTCCTCGAGGGCAGACTCATTCTCTCCAGGTTACACTTTGTTTAGTGTCAAAGAAATGGCCCAGGGTGGGGAGTGGTCTGGACAGTTATTCCTCGAGGGCAGACTCATTCTCTCCAGGTTACACTTTGTTTAGTGTCAGAGGAATGGCCTAGGGTGGAGAATAGTGCAGGCTCAGCAATCAGGGATAGTTATTCCTCGAGGGCAGACTCATTCTCTCCAGGTTACACTTTTCTTAGTGTCGGAAGAATGGCCTAGGGTGGGGAATAGTCCAGGACAGTCATTCCTTAGGGCATACTCATTCCCTCCAGGTTACACTTTGTTTAGTGTCGGAGGAATGGCCTAGGGTAAGGAATGGTCCAAACATTTCTCGAGGGCAGACTCATTCTCTCCAGGTTACACTTTGTTTAATGTCGGAGGAATGGCCTAGGGTGAGAAATGGTCCAGGCTTAGAAATCAGAAATAATCCTTCTTCCTTGGTTGAGAAGAATGGGGAAGATAGCCCATTTTTGATATTCTATATTGAGGGCAGACATTCTTTCAGATATCACAGACGTGAGTGAAAGATTGGCCCAGATGATTATTGTCGATATTCTATACTGAGGGTAGACACTCTTTCATATCTCACAGACGTGAGTGAAATATTGGCCCAGTTGATTCAGTTTTTATCATAACATTGTTTCTATACAGATAAAGACTACTGTGGTGGCAGACATTCTTTCAGATCTCACAGACATGAGTGAAATATTGGCCCAAATGATACAGTTTTTATCATAACATTGTTTCTATGCAGGATGCTCTCAGATGTTTGTTATGAAGACTATATGACAGTAGATGAGGACTATTGTAGTGAATATGTTTCACCGTTCGCAACCATACATTGTTGATCAAGTACCTGTGTATTACTTGATGTGGTAGTGAACCACTGGATTGCAATTATGTACTACTATGAATAGACACAGGTGTGTTCTATCCTTGTTCTAATTGCCTTGAAGACTATCAACAATTTATTGGAGATAATGATCATTCAGATGAATGATGAATAGAGATTTTCCAAACAGAAAACAGTTCAAAGCTTTTACTCCTCTTGTATCACTCTATGGTGAGAGTGACTTATCTAGCATCATATCTGACTAATCAGATGAAGTATGGTTTTGAGAGATGATGCAGCTGATGATGATGGTGATGCTCATGATCTAGTCATGAAATAGTCTAGATGACTATATTGATGCTACCAGGTAAATGGTATATTTTGTGCTCAAGTCCATTACCTGTAAATAACTCTCTAGCTAGGAGGGAGTGTTAATATTATGGTAGCTGTGGGAAGTATTTACCCCCACATGTGAACTTGACGAGAATAGAAGACTCCGAGAAGCAAGAGAAACCCTAATGAGTTGGCTAATAACCCTAGAAGCCTTGTCGACTCAAGAAGATAATTTATATTAGGCTATTAGCCTTCAAGAGAATAAGTCGACCAGAATTAATAATAATATATTGAACAAACACATACTCAGAAGGAGAAGTTGGCCCCAACAAACTGGTAGGATTACTATAAATACAAGGCGCTAGTTCTCATTTGCAGCATCTCAAATTTGCATTTTTCCCAGTTGGTGCGCACTGCAGTTGCAGTCTGGTGCGCAGGTTTGGAGGATGGTTGCAGGTGCAGCTGCAGCAGCAGCTAGTTCTCAGTTTTGGCTTGAATATCTCTTGGCTAGGGTTTGGACTATCTGATCATCTTTTTGTGATGCGCTATCCTTGGGGATTGATGCGCTACCCTTTGTTTGGCTATCTAGCCTAGGGTTTGCTTCCGGAGGAATTTCTCAGTCAAGGTTAAGGTGCTCGGAGGGTATCGTCAATGGTAAAACGAGAACACCATCTTCTATATTCTAACAATCCATTCTTCTCAACGGATGCGCGTAGCAGCCACATCTCTTCTCAAAGATAGCTACCACCATTAGAGCAAGTGTTTTCAGTTTTGTAGTTTTACAGTTTTGGCCTATTTCATTATTCAATAGAAGATATTGTTCCCTGGATATCTGTGTTATTCTTCATCTCTCTGTGTTTATTGTATTCAGTCTGTTAATCAATTCGCTCCGCTCCTAAATCCGTATCAGTGGTATCAAAGTGGTCTGCTCTTCATTTATTTTTCTTCATGCATGTCCTCGACAAGATCTAGGTACAATAAGTTGGGACTCGAACCAATCAATCCATTGCAAGATCGGTCACGCCGAGCTCGACAAAAACCATGGGGGACGAAAAATAAATTTGATGGAGCAGGAGATCCTATTAAAATGTTTCTAGAGGAATCCTTTGCATGACAAAGGAACAAAGTCATGGAAAAATTCGCACAAATCGTTTGATGGCTTCCCACAGGAGAAGCATCTTCATAAAGCGGCCATGCAACCCCCTTCAAGGTACAAGTAAATTTTGATATTCCAATATTTGAAGGATCGGTAGATGCGGATGTTGTAGATAAATGGTTGAATCTTCTTGAAGGGTATTTTTCGGTCCACAATTTTTTCAATAAGGAAAATATCACTTTTATACTCCTCAAGGTCATTCCCATGTTAAAGATCGGTGGGATACTTACTCTTAGCAAAGGGCGGTAGAGGAATCTGCAATGTTTGTGGTGGCCCCTACATGGGATTCCTTCTGGGATTCCATCAAAGAACAATACTACCCTGTTGGAAGCTACGAGGACCAATACACCAAATGGACCATCCTACGTCAAGAAAGGGACCAAACAGTACCAAATTTCACCAATATTTTCCATACCCTGCGCACCAAATTGGGTATCAAAGAATATTAGCGTCACTCGGTGATAAAATACCGTAGTTGTTTGCATAGATACATTCAAACATAAATGGAGTTTCTGGACATCGCCTCATTGGGAATAACTTATAGATACGCGGTCAAGATCGAGCAGAAATTTAAGCAGAAAAGGTGAGAGTTTGGATCTACAAACCCCTCACAGCCGAAGCAAAGAAAAGGCATCCCCAACCCACACAGCAAGGGACCAAGTCGAGATGGTCACCCTTAGGAAAACTAGTCCAAGCCACAACACAAGAAGGGAAATGAGAAGATGAAGAAGGACACGAGAAAATGGTGTGAGTACCATAAAATCCCTTGGCACAACACTGAATAATGTCGCTCCAAGCAGTCACTCATGGACGAACTAAAGGCTTCCGAGTCAGAGGCCGATTCTAATTCCAAATCAAATCCTGAAGGAGGGAAGCATATTATCGATGTTGAATCCAATGCCATTGTCGCTACCACCAAAGTCCGACCAATTGAACCAAAAGAACCAGAGGAAGGAGAACACCTCTTTCACTCACATATGTGGGTAAAGGGGCCTCTGCTTCATTTCATTGTCGATAGCGGGAGTCAGAAGAACCTGATTTCAACATAGGTCATCAAGCGGCTAGACCTACCAATGACACTGCACCCACGACCCTACCCCATCGGTTGGCTTCACCAAGGAAGAGATCTTTGTGTCAGCCAACAGTGTTGTCTGCCCTACGTCATCAAGCCTTTCAAAGATGAGGTATTGTGTGATATTGCTCCCCTTGAATTTTGTGATGTTATTTTAGGACAACCATATTTGTGGAAGCATCATGTTGTGTATGAGTCTATACCCCGTAGTGTTATTATTACTTTGGGTAGACAATTGTACATGATACCAGAGGTAGTGTCGCCTACTGCTATTTCTTTAATATCTGCTAAGCAATGCAGTAAGGTAATCTCATAGACCGGGAAGTTCATCTTCTTTGTGATCCGTGCTCATAGTAAGTAGAAGATCGCTGCCACATCCGTGACCTCTACACAGAGCCTCTCTTTGAAGTAGAATCAAGTGGATGGGATCATGGAAGAATACAGAGACATATTATCCTCACCTGTAGGGGTACTAACACACTACCAAGTCAAGCATCCAATTGATCTGACCCTCAACGCACCTCTACCTAATGGACCAGTCTATTGTCGCTCACTGATGGAAAATGATGAAATCAGGCAATAGATTCAAGAGCTACTTCAAAAGGGGCACATGATACCCAACTCCTCCCCTTGTGGAAGCTCGATTGTACTGGTGCAGAAGAAGGAAGGGATGTGGCAACTCTGCATTGATTATAGAGCCTTAAACAAAATCACAGTCAAGAACCGATACCCCATTCCAAGGATTGATGATCACTTCTTGACCAACTCAAGGGGGGAAATTTCTTCAGCAAGATTGACCTAAAGTCTAGCTACCACCAGGTTCCCATTGAACCAACTGATGTATGGAAGACAACCTTCAAATCTAAAGAAGGTCTCTTCGAATGGCTAGTCATGCCCTTTGGCTTAACAAATGCACCAACCACTTTCATGAGGTTGATGGATGACATATTAAGACCCTTCACCAACTCCTTTGTGGTGGTATATTTGGATGACATCCTCATCTTTAGCAGAATGTGAGAGGAGAAGATGCAGCACATTCAACAGGTTTTGAGCACTCTGCAGAAGCACAAGCTATATGCCAACTTGGAAAAATTCTCTTTTGGCATGAACAGGGTCCAATAATTGGGCTACATTGTTGATGAGCATGGGGTACATGTTGATCCAGCTAAGATCCAAGTCATTTGTGACTGTCCATCCCCGACCACACTAACCGAGCTTCGGAGCTTCTTGGGACTAGCCAACTTCTACCGATGGTTCATGTTGGGATTCTCCCATATTGCATGGGCCCTCAACCAGGTGACCAAGGGAGGTGGTAAGGCCAAGTTCATGTGGGGGAAGGTGCAGCAATGAGCATTCGATGATCCGAAGCATCACTTATGCTCAGCTCTAGTACTCTTCTTGCTCAATCTGCAGCAACCGTTCGAGATTGAGACCAATGCATCTGATTATGCTATGGGCGCAGTTCTCACTCATCATGGGCATCTGGTGGCATACCATAGTGAGACACTTTCTGATACTATCTGAAAATACCCCACCTATGACAAGGAAATTTATTCTATTGTACAAGCCTGTCGTCAATGGAAACATTACATTCTGGGAAAAGAGATGATCATACACATTGATCACAAGCCTCTGCAGTTCATACAGACACGGGGGAAATTGCAGAACGACCGCCATCAGAAGTGGCCCACCTACCTACAACAACTCGATCTCAAAGTCAAGTATAAGACAAGTATATTCAATCGTGTCATTGAATTCCTGAGTCGGCCTCATGTGGCTGCACTCACCACTGTGCTCCAATCCTGTGGACATGAAGCATCTGAGTGGCCCAACTTTATCAGCAATATTCGTACTTAGCCACCACCTATCAGCTCTTGGGTATAGGTGCAACTATCACCAATTTTCACATTCAAGATGGACTCTTATGCCACCTAGGCCATCTCTGTGTTCCTACAAGTGAGCGTGCAAAGATGATTTGGGAAGCCCACTACAATCGGGTGGCATAACATTTTGGCGTGGAGAAAATTGTGGTCTCTCTCTAGAAACATTTTTATTGGACAAAACTTCGACAGGATGTTAGTAAGTATATTAGATCTTGCACTTCCTGTACCATTTCCAATACAACCATCAATAAGCGAGGCTTATACACCCCTCTTCCTATTCTCGAGAATCCTAGAGAATCCATCTCAATGGATTATATGTATAGCTTGTCGTCCACCAAGCAAGAAAATGACTACGTATTTCCGGTCATTGATCGGTTTTCAAAGATGGCCATCCTCACAGCCTGCAAGAAGAATATCACAGCGGAAGATACTACTAGGATCTTCTTCGAATGAGTGTGGGTCCACTTTGGGATACCACAGACCATCATCTCCGACCCGGACAACAGGTTCCTCAACACATTTTGGTTGAGTCTTTGGTCTCTTTTGGACACCAAGCTCACAAAATCCACTGCTTTTCACCCCCAAACCGACGGCCAAAAAGAGGTCGTCAATAGGATGATTGTGCATGTTAGCGTCGGAAGTCACTCCTAGATCGCTTGCAGGAGCAGAGCCTGACACCCATCAGTTTAATGTCACGATTTGTTTATAAAGGGTGATCAAATGGAGATAAAGACTCGAGGAGATATCATTCTAACTCAGGGACTGGGTCTGGTATGTAAAGAACCAAGGAGGTCTGGAATCCTAACTTCAGCCAATAGGTTGATTAAAAGATGAGCAGGTGGAAGACTTAGGAGAAAATGAACAAACAACTCTGGGCAACAGGCTTGCAGCGGTTTGTGGGGGAAAAACTCTGAAAGCAGGATCCTCCTGGTTCAGGGCTTCAAGAAACTGAAAGGGGACTTGACTGGATCCTCCAATTCCAAGTCACTCAGCGCTGGGGAAATCATGAGAACTGATTAGAGACAGCGCAACTATTACAGTGATCCATTACAACATCACCCTATAATAGCTACAGCTCGACTGGATCCTCCAATTCCAAGTTGCTCTAACACAGTGTAAACAAAGACATGAAAGAGATTGGCATTCATAAGGCAAGAAGTCTCAAAAGTTCATACATAACTAGAACAACAATGCTTCATTAAAACTTTACAAACGGGAGCTCTGCTCAACCATCGATAGATACAAAATACAACAACTGAGTCTATATACTCAGGAAAAATCGCCTAACAGAGGCATGCCCAGTGACTCGCAGTTTGATGTCCCCTCAGACAAAATCGTATTGAAATCCTTCTTAGAATGCCACCTTAACTGCGCATGGCTCCTATAAGGAGGGTAGCTGAGTCATTAAGTGTTGGGATAACGTGCACAGACTTCTCTGTCGAGTTGAAGACTTTGGCATGGCGTATTTGAAGAATTGGGTACACAGGACCCCCTCGAGCGGACCGCTTGCCAGACTTTCCATACCTTATACTTAATGCATGAGGAGAGGTTTCACCCACCCCTGCCTGTCGTCATTTACTCCAGGCGAGAAACAATAAGGAGATCGGATCTGATGGCGCCTGGGGGTTGCGATGATCCCTTCTGCAACTGAACTCGGTGCCTCGGGCCTTCTTTATGCAGCTCCTTCCTCTCCTCAAGTGACCACGGGCTGTGACCACGTGCTTATTTATAATGCACTTTCGGTGTCCGCGAATGGGAAGGAGTTGCTCCTGCAAATTGAAATCGCGATGAGAAAAACGCCGAGGTGGCTCAATCTAGTGCCACGCGTCCCTTTGAGATCTGACGGTCTGGAACTTACCCGATGCTATGGTGGGCCCAGATCCGAGACTCTCTTGGCACTTCACGTCTCGCGGCTGGGAGGAGCTAATCCTTACGCTTCAAAGTCGCGATGGGCGAAAAGGCGAGGAGACTAATCGCGCACCACGCGTCCCTTTGAGATCTGACGGTTTGGAACTTACCCGACGCTACGGTGGGCCCAGGTCCGAGACTCCCTCAGCACTTTGCGTCTCACGGCTGGGAGGAGCTAATCCTTACGCTTCAAAGTTGTGATGGGCGAAAAGGCGAGGAGACTAATCGCGCACCACGTGTCCCCTGGAGATCTGACAGCGTTGAACTCACCCGATACTTTTGTGGGCTCGGGTCCGAGACTTTCTCGGCACTTCGCATCTCGCAGCTGGGAGGAGCTAATCCTTATGCTTCAAAGTCGCGATGGGCGAAAAGCTGAGAAGCCTAATCACGCACCACGTGTCCCTCTGAGATCTGACGGTTTTATGTCGTGGGCCCAGGCCTGAGATTCTCTCGACACTTTGTGTCCTCGTGACTTTTAACATAAAAAAACTTGGGTGTTCACCCTGCGAACTCCCGAGTTCGCAAGATCACCGATCTCTGCCACCTGTCCATTGATGGACGTCTCCTATCTCTTGCCACTTTGCGAGTTCTCCACGGAGACTTCTACCCATTCTCCTCCTTGAAAAATTATGCGCTATACTTGGCGCGACTCGGCTGAGTGCAATTACCCACCGATCGTTGATCTGCTTCGCAAAATAGACCTTGGATGCTGCCGACGACATTTTTCCCGCTTGCTTGACCTGCTACTTGGAAAAAATAGGAATTCTCTCATGCTGCGCTCAAGAATTTCGTGCAACTTGCAGACCAGAATGCTCTCAAACCCGTGACAAGAATTGTCGCTAACATTTGGCTGCACGGGGGATAGAGTCGTCCCTGTGATGCTTGTTATCGCACAGTTTTTAGGATAGGCTTAGTAGCTTGGAAGTAAGACTTAAACTAGCGCAACAGGAGCTTTCCCCACCCACTGTCCCCTCGATGGGGAGCTATTTCTATTCAGAGTGGCTAATCCCAAGGGAGACGTCCCTAGTAATTTGGGGTTCTGAAGGAAAAGGATCAAGGTTATAAGACTCAAAGATTAAGGTAAGCTTTCCCTTCATAGATTACTGCCAAATGGATAGTCAAAGTTGAAAGTATTCCACTGAGAGGGCACCTATTTGCGAGACAAGACAGATAAAACTAAAATGTGCAAGCAGTGGTTAGTACTTCAATATCTGATGATTATCTCCAATATATATGAGCAATAATGAATGTAATTATTGACGAAGTCAATGATTGCAATTAAAGCTAAGACTTATAATATCACTTCCTCAATAAATACAAAATGATAC
>SNQJ01S0013822.1:76022-107910 GCA_010110895.2 Picea sitchensis
CTTATCGAGAGGATTTTTATTGCCTTCTCGGGGATCCCCTGGGCGAAGCATCTCTAGGTTTTATTTCCTATGGCTTTTATCTTTTACCAGCTACTTTTACCCCCTGGGCCTTTAGCCCCTTCTTCCCACGAGACAAAATGTAACCCTGAAAGGTCATCCTAGTGGCCAGACTAGGGGAATGGGATGGATGAGCGGGGTATAAGATGTAAATATGATAAGATGGTGGGAATGGACGATGGATCTGCAAATCTCCCTTGGTGGCTAACCAAAACCCATGAATATCATCTTCCTAAGTCACCTAATCAATCACCCCAACATTGGTCAAGTGGATTAGTGTAAGATCGAAGCAGTTATCATAAATGAAAGGAACCTAATGCATATATAAGAAGGTCATAACAATCAAATATGACACATACCATGATACCTCGAACCAATTACCTCATGGAGCAAGAGTCCTCTCCGATGCAGTCCCAGGTCGATGGTGATGGAAGTTGCTACTGCTGACTGGACAAATCTGGCTGAGAAGAAGAAATATGGGCCCTCCAGGGCCATGCTCAAGTCAATCCCGCTCTCGGTACTCCATGTCTAGGACCATGTGGGCCTCGAGACATGATCTCCTAGTTATCCCTAGATATCGGGGATAACATCTAGCTCCAACTCGGGGACATGTGCTAGCTGTAGAGCGCATGAGAACCTCAGCAATCTCTGGCGTAGACCTGTATACCTGCTCACACTTGACAAGAAGGCATCAGCGACAAAAGGTGGGGTGGTGTTGCCACCCCGCAAAATAGCATAAGCATATATATGAAATAAAACAAACAAGATGCATATATAAAGGAAACAAACAATAAATGCATACGGTATAATACACGGAAGTGGTTACTTACCTGTATGATCATGTCCCACCACCCTGGTGGGGTTTAAGGAGGCGTCCGCTGATGGGTAATGGGCGCCTTCTCCCTTCTAAGGTGGACAAATAATAAGAGTCATCTACTGATTCCATTCCTACCTTGAAGGGTCTGAGCCATGATTGTATACTTCCTTTTGCATTAGTACGCTCTCCTTTCTGAATATCCCACATCCACACTAACTCTCCCTTCTTATATTTTCGAATCTTTCGTTTCTCATTTCCTTGAAGAACCCTTGTGTATTGTACTGAGGGAGGTGGGTGGGCTTCTGGAGTAAAGGTTTCTTGTTGGGATGGATGTATCTGAACATCATCTTCATTCTTCGACCTTTTCAGTATTTTGACCGTCCCTACTTCTTTACTTTGGAATTGGTCTAGAAGTTGTTGATATTCTTCTTTCTTGGGCCACTCAATCTGCTCAAAGTCTTCCTCTGTAGTAAAAGGCATATCTTCCGGAGAGTATTCTTGAAGAGTTTGTATCTCATCCTTTTGTGGTTCATTCTCAGAAGGGGCAACATCATGTACATGAGTTCCAGTTAATGGCACGTTAAGTAATCGTCCAGTTGTCCCATCCTTCAAAGGTAATCGTAGAAAAGTGAGATCCATTTCAAGGGACCCGCCTATCATTGCACCAAACTTTCTAGACAAGAGCATTCCCCAAACATCCGGGACATCAACAACTATAATGTCTATGTGAACTATCTTCTCAAGGAATTCTTTTAGTCGCACTTCGATGTTTTCAATTACACCATGTGTGGGTATAGCCTTGGATTCAAATCCACAAACATTTCTATAAGGCCTGGTTACCTTTAGGCCCATTTGCTGCATGACTTTGAGAGACATCATATTCGCACCAGCACCTGTATATAACATGCAGTTGTTAAGATATTTATTATTCATCGCAAGAGTCATGAAGAAAGTAGGATTTTCACCGTAGTGGATCTTGAAATGATTTGCTTGCAGCATAATTGGGGGGTCCATAGGCTCAGCCATTCCTGAAAAGAAGTTGTTGAAGCGTTCTTTAATGGAAGGGATTTTAATGGCTTCTTTTAGAGGAACATTCACATGCATTTTGGACAAAGCACCTTCAAGGTCAAAATCAAGTGTAATCTTGTCAGCTTTGTGATTTTTAGGAGGAGGGGTCCCAGACGATTTCGATTGATCACTTGTAGATTGGTTTGGGTTCCTTCTCCGATACACTTGGAATTCTTGCTTCTTTAGTTTCTCTCGTGATTCTTGGTCCAAGTTGTTGATTATTTCTAACCTTGCTGCTCGTGCTGCTTCCTTCAGGTCTTGTTGATGTTCCTCGTCAATGATGTTTATTTGAGGGCAGTCTAAAAAGCAATCAAAGTTGTTGACTTGTTGTTGGTCAGCATTATAAGGACACTCATTCTCCCAATGTGCTTCATTGCATTCCAGACACCAGGGATTCTCATCCACAACATTTGCAGAGGCCAAAGTATTTGGGACTTCATTTTCATTCTTTGGTTTGTAATTTTGATTTCCCTTTTGAAATGGCCCTTTGAAAGGAGGTCTAGGTGCCTTGGTCTAGGATTTTTCAAGTCTCAGGATTCGGTTCATCATTTCCTCTTGATTCTTCATGATGCTATCTACTGAAGCTTGTAGCTTGCTGATACTAGTGCACAGATCCGAAGTAGGCTCAGTGTTGTGTACCGTCTTCTGCTTAACATCTATCTTCCCCCTAGGGTTGGCAAAAGGCTCAATCTTGGAAGACAAAAGATTCCCTTCTATCTTTGTTGCAAGTTCTTGGGCTTCTTGAATGGATTGAGGATTTTTGTCTCTGAGGAGATACCCTAGATGGCCATTGAAAGACCTAGTATAAATGTGTATGAGATAATCATCTTTCGGTTGATGGCTTGGGGGAATTCGCTGGAGTGCAGCTTCAAATCTGGTATGAAACTCCCTTATGGATTCATTTTCATGTTTGGCAATCCCATATAACCGGGTAAGCAGCATGTTTGGGTCTTCCTTGATGCTCCACCTTCTGAGGAAGAGTTCTTCAAGTCTATCCATGGTCCTAATGCTTCCATCAGGTAGGCTAAGATACCAACGTCTTGCGGCATCATAAAGGGTAGCAGAGAAAACCTTCATGACCAAGTCTTCAGCGTCATCAACAATTGGGTGAAGTTAAAAAAATGCCCAGAAACTACTCATGTCTTCTTCGGCACTAGTAGCATCAGTGCTGGTAAAATTGGGCAACCACTTTTCATACTTAGGTGACATTTGCCTAGGGTAACCAGGTATGGCTGACATGTCTAACGGCCTGAATAAGGTAGATGACCATTGTCTCTGATTGTTGACAGGGTTTGTAGTACCGGTCAGAGAGGTAGACATGTTTAAAGGAAGTCTCTTTCCAAAAAGTGACTTGACAACAGGTGAATTAGCAGGAGGCTTCCTTCTGAAAGCTAGATGAGGGTTATTGAACCTCCTTCCGGTTTGTGGAGTCGCCAGATAGTTTCCCTAAAACTACCAAAGAATAGGGGAAAAAGGTAGTGGAGTATAAGAATGTCGATCCACTTTCCTCTTCTTCCGTCCATGTCGGGTTGTATAAGAATGTCCTTCATGGAGGCCGAAGGAACATATGCAATGATCTTTGAGTGCAAGACATAGACTCTGAAAGCTTTGAGAGCTTTCACCAGGGCATAGGCCTGCTTTTCCATGGCCTCGTACCGGAGTTCTGCATCTCTCAATGCCTTGCTGTAGAAGGCAATAGGTTGCTCTCTTCCTTGCTCATTTTTCTTTAACAAGACTGTTGCTACTGTATCACAGGAAGCAAAAGAAAAAATCAGGAAATCTTTAGAATAATCGGGACTGATTAGCATGGGTGCCTCAGTCAATGCCTTCTTGATTTGGTCAAAAGATTCCCTGGGTTTAGTAGTCCATTTCACTTCATTTCCCTTCCTGAGCATGGTTATGATGTGCTTCACCAACTCAGCAAAATTTGAGACAAATCTCCTCAGGAAATTTATCTTTCCCAGAAAGGCCTGGACTTCCTTCTTAGATCTGGGAAGTGACAGGGTCTGAAGTGCTTCTACCCTGCTAGGGTCAATCCTTACTCCCTCTGTTGATACTATATGGCCTAATAGCTTCCCTTCCTTCATAGTGAACAAAGATTTCTTGGGGTTTAAAGATAGGCCAAACCTTCGACACTTCAGGAAAACCCTCTTCAAGTGGCAGCAGTGCTCCTTGTCTGTCCTGGAGAAGATCGTGATGTCATCTAGATAGATTACCACGAACTGATCCTTCTCCCCGATGAAGGCTATGTCCATGGCTCGCTGAAATGTTGCTCCTGCATTCATCAGTCCGAAAGGCATTTTGGCATACATGAATGTGCCCCAAGGAGTGGTGAAGGCCGTTTTTTCCCTGTCCTCAGGCATGACTGATATCTGATTGTAACTAGAGAAACCATCAATCATGGATATTCTAGATGCACCAGTGACCTTCTACAATATGTGCTCCATGTTGGGCAGGGGATAATTGTCCTTCCTTGAGCTCCTATTCAGGTTCCTGAAGTTAACACAGAGTCTGATTTCCCCGCTTTTCTTTCTCACTGAAACAAGATTGGCCACCCAATCGAAATATCTCAGGGGAACAATGATTTGGGCATCTAGCAATTTCTTCACTTCTTTCTCCATGACAGGTAGCAACATGGGGTTTATCTGTCTCAGCTTCTACTTGAATGGCCTAGCCTCTTCCTTCAGTGGGATTTTGTGTTCAATGATTGATGTGTCATATGTCTTGAGGTCTTCATATGTCCATGCAAACACATCAGCAAACTCTCGGAGCAGCTCAGTATATTCAATCCTCTGCTCGTTGGTCAAATCCCTTGACAACTTGACAAACTTAGGCTCTTCTGGTGTGCCAATGTTGCACTCAGTCGTGTCAGCATCATCGCCTGAAACTCTCCCCCTTACTGCCACATCGTTCCCATCAAACAATCTCTCTAATGGGACCAGTCCCCTTGGAATGTGATTGCTAGGCAACTGAATAACGTCATGCTTTGCTATTTTACTCAGCAACTCACCCCCATCCAACCTTTCCTCAGAGATGGAATCTTGGTCGATATGCATTTATGAAAATTCTTCAACAACCTCCAAGAATTTCTTGATCTCAAGATCATCCTCAAACACCTTCCAATGCTTGACATTGTCGGCTTGTATTTTACTTCTACATCATACCTAAGCTTGGGCGGCAGGGGTACTTTGAAAATGCTTGCTGATGTAGCCAGGGAATCTGCTACTGTGTTCTCTTCTCTTGGGATGAAAGAAATGTTGAATGCTGAGAAGAAGTTGTCAATAAGGTCCCATACCTCATTTCTGTAACTCCTTAGTCGAGGATGCTTGGCCTGATAAGCGCTTCTGACCTACTGGACTACCAACTCGGCATCTCCGAACACTGCTACCTTCTGAATTCCCATTTCCCTTGCGGCTCTTAATCCTAGTATAAGAGCTTCATACTCTGCCGCATTGTTAGTGGTTTCAAACTCTAGCTTATATGACAGGGAGATGGTCTCCTGAGCGGGTGACACAAAAAACACCCCAGCACCAGCGCCTTCTCGGGAACAGGCTCCATCAAAAAACATTTTCCAAATTGGGGTGATGAAGGGAGGAAATTCATGGGAAGCAATGGGCTGCTTTCTAAGTTTCAGAGGAGGCTCGGGGGCATGGGTAAGTTGTAGTAGACTGGAGCCTAAATCAGTGTCCAAGGCAAAGATGGGATGATTGGTAGGGTTGGCTTCATCACTGATTATGTAGGCTAGTTGGGCTTCCCTATATAGTCTTCTATGCTCTCCTCCGAACACTTGGATAGTAGCATATGTGAGGTCCATCTGCAAGGTTCCCCCTAGTCTTTTTATCCAAGATCTTGACAATAGCATACCGAACTTGGGGGCGACATCAGCTACTACGATATCCATGACCACACTTTTCATGGGCCATTGAAACAGGGTCACAACTAGGTCTTTAATAACTCCAAGACACTGAACTCTCCTGGAGTCGAAAGAATAGATATCATGATATGCTCGGGTGACTTCTAATCCCAATTCTTCCATGACGGTTTTAGGCATGAGGTTGTGAGAAGCCCCTGAATCCATCAAGCAATTGTGCAGCACTTTATCATGTATGTTCAGGGAGGTGTAGAAGGGAGGGGATGAATCATCTCTGTCTTCTACCATGGGACCTAGGATAACTGTGGGCTTTTCATCTTGGAGGTTTATGGAGTCTGCGGGAGGGGATGAGGCCTCAGACTGCAAAATATCAGAGAAGAATTTTTTTAAATTCGTTATGTATGATTAGCTCGGTGAGGGGTACAGGGATTCTGATCTTTTGAATCTCATGCTCGAAATTAAAAGAAGACGTAATCTTTGGAATTTCTCTTATTTCGGGGACATGATTGTGGACAATGGGAGAAAGGGGTGGAGCCTTCTTACCTCTATGACTGTCTGCTACTTCTTTAGCAGGCTTCTCTATTCTAGTGGACTGCTCAGGAATATCAAGTGCTGATGTCTTCTTATCGGACCTCAGATTGTACCTGCCTCGGCCGCCGCTAGCCTTGTCTCCCTTGCTCAATTCATTTAGCTGACTATTCATGAGAGACTCCTCGTAAGATGTTTGAGTGAGATGGGGAAAAGGAGGAGTGTCCTCTAAGCAGTGGATTTCAGGGTCAAGCTCATCTGTTTCTCTTTCTTCCTCATCGGCCACCAAGTTGTTCTGAAAAGGAGCATGAATTCTCTGGTCTTCTCTGTCTTTGTCTCTTTGTTCCCTCAGGAAGGCCCGTGGCCCATGGTTATCAGATCATCTGAAACCTCTATTATCAGTGTTCTGGGGATTTTTGTACATGGGCTTCCCCTCTAATTTCAACCTTTCTATCTTGGAAGCAAGCAATTTTAGCATTCTAGTTGTCTCATCTGCCTGAACGGGCAGGGGAGAAGAACTGGATGAGGCAGCTTCAGGCCTCTTCCTGGATATGTTCCAACCAGTAGCATGCCTGAGTCGGTCAATAGCCAATATATTAGACTCTACTTCCACGGCTACATCCTGCATCTGAGCCAGAGTAGTGGCTCTTCTTTCCCTCAACAAGAGACAGAAATCAGGATCAAAAGCGCTAGCATAAGTAATCTTTCCAAAGGCTTCATAGGGTTTTATCTTAGCAGGGATTTTGTTGTACATTTTATTAAATCTCTTGGAGAAAGCGGAGACGGACTCTCCTTCCTTTCTCTTCAAAGACCCAAACTCTGTCATGTAATACATGAAGTCTTTCTTATCTCCCCACTGTCTTAAAAAGGCATTATCTAAAGCTTCGATCCCATCAATAGATCCAGGAGGCAGGGCCTTAAACCATTTTCTAGCCTCTCCTTGGAGGCTATGGACGAAAATCCTCATCCATACGTCTGCGTGCATGATGTTATTATCATCTGTGAAACTGTAAAAGGCTTCTAGGTGCTCTTCTGTAGTTATGTCCCCCTCACCTGTAAACTTGTGCAGCTGTTTGAGGTAACCATCTGCTGGGAGGGCGTTGAGAGGCTGCGGTAGCACGAGGGGAGCATACCTAGCGGCTATAATGGCCTCCATTCTGGTCATAGGGGGATTAGCACCAGCCATAGGAATATTAGGTGGCAGAGAACTTGGAGGAGAAGGAGTTCACGAAGGGGCTGCGGGAAATGAGAGTGGGTTTAAGGAGAAGGCTAACGAGCTCAAGTCAGCAGGTGCTCCTCTTTGTGCAAGAGTGGGGAAATCTTCTATGATCCTGGGTCTTCGTCGATAAACAACTTCAAAGGAGAGGGGAGTGACAAGGATTTCTCCCTCTAGTCCCAGACCAGGAGGGGAAAACTCGGCAGGAACACTCCCAAAATTTAGGGAACGGGAAACCTCTGAAGGAGGTCTATCAAGAAACTGAGGAGAAGAGAAAGGAGTTCTTACAGAAGGAAATGGCAGATTACCTGCTTCGACAGTGGAAGATTCTTCTTCAGGGGCCTTTCCTTTTCCGAGAACCACCTCCGGATCAGTTACAGGTGTAGCTAGAGGCAGTTGTGGATGTGACCGCATATGTCTGCCTCTGAAAGACATAATTAAAATAGAGGGTTCGCTCCAGTGGAGTCGTCACAATGGAGTCGCCAGGTGCACAGTAGCAATCTTCAAAGGCTTTGATACCTGATGCACCTTCAGAATCAGAGGCTCGATGTCGTTCAATCCCGGGGAAAATTTTCAACTTCGTCCCCGGCAACGACGCCAGAAATGTTAGCGTCGGAAGTCACTCCTGGATTGCTAGCAGGAGCAGAGCCCGACACCCATCAGTTTAATGTCACGATTTGTTTATAAAGGGTGATCAAATGGAGATAAAGACTCGAGGAGATATCATTCTAACTCAGGGACTGGGTCTGGTATGTAAAGAACCAAGGAGGTCTGGAATCCTAACTTCAGCCAGTAGGTTGATTAAAAGATGAGCAGGTGGAAGACTTAGGATAAAATGAACAAATAGCTCTGGGCAACAGGCTTGCAGCGGTTTGTGGGGGAAAAACTCTGAAAGCAGGATCCTCCTGGTTCAGGGCTTCAAGAAACTAAAAGGGGACTTGACTATATCCTCCAATTCCAAGTCACTCAGCGCTGGGGAAATCACGAGAAATGATTAGAGACAACGCAACTATTACAGTGATCCATTACAACATCATCCTATAATAGCTATAGCTCGACTGGATCCTCCAATTCCGAGTTTCTCTAACACAGTGTAAACAAAGACATGAAAGAGACTGGCATTCATAAGGCAAGAAGTCTCAAAAGTTCATACATAACCAGAACAACAATGCTTCATTAAAAATTTACAACCGGGAGCTCTGCTCAACCATCGATAGATACAAAATACAACAACTGAGTCTATATACTCAGGAAAAATCTCCTAACAGAGGCATGCCCAGTGACTCACAGCTTGATGTCCCCTCAGTCAAACTCATACTAAAATCCTTCTTTGAACGCCACCTTAACTGCGCATGGCTCCTGTAAGGAGGGTAGCTGAGCCATTAAGTGTTGGGCTAACGTGCGCAAACTTCTCTGTCGAGTTGAAGACTTTGGCATGGCGTCTTTGAAGAACTGGGTACACAGGACCCCCTCGAGTGGACCGCTTGCCAGAATTTCCATACCTTATACTTAATGCATGAGGAAAGGTTTCACCCACCCCTGCCTGCCGTCATTTACTCCAGGCGAGGAACAGTAAGGAGATCGGATCCGATGGCGCCAAGAGGTCACGATGATCCCTTCTGCAACTGAACTCGACGCCTCGGGCCTTCTTTATGCAGCTCCTTCCTCTCTTCAAGTGACCACGGGCTGTGACCACGTGCTTATTTCTAATGCATTGTAGGCATCTGCAAATGGGAAGGAGCTGCTCCTGCAAATTGAAATCGCGATGAGCGAAACGCCGAGGTGGCTCAATCTGCTGCCACGCGTCCCTTTGAGATCTGATGGTCTGGAACTTACCCGATGCTATGGTGGGCCCGGATCCGAGACTCTCTCGGCACTTCGCGTCTCGCGGCTAGGAGGAGCTAATCCTTACGCTTCAAAGTCGCGATGGGTGAAAAGGCGAGGAGACTAATAGCGCACCACGCATCCCTTTGAGATCTGATGGTCTGGAACTTACCCGACGCTACGGTGGGCCCGGGTCCAAGACTCTCTCGGCACTTCGCGTCTCGCGGCAAGGAGGAGCTAATCCTTACGCTTCAAAGTTGCGATGGGCGAAAATTCGAGGAGACTAATCGCGCACCACATGTCCCCCGGAGATTTGACGGCTTTGAACTCACCCGATACTTTTGTGGGCCCGGGTCTGAGACTTTCTCGGCACTTCGCGTCTCGCGGCTGGGAGGAGCTAATCCTTATACTTCAAAGTTGCGATGGGCGAAAAGGTGAGAAGCCTAATCGTGCACCATGTGTCCCTCTGAGATCTGACGGTTTTATGCCTTGGGACCGGGCCCGAGATTCTCTCGGCACTTCGCATCCTCGTGACTTTTAACATCAAAAAACTTGGGCGTTCACCCTGTGAACTCCCGAGTTCGCGAGATCACCGATCTCTGCCACCTGTCCTCTAATGGACGGCTCCTGTCTCTCGCCACTTCGCGAGTTCTCCACGGAGACTTCTGCCCGTTCTCCTCCTTGAAAACTTCTGCGCTATACTTGGCATGACTCGGCTGAGTGCAATTACCCACTGACTATTGATCTGCTTCGCAAAATAGACCTTGGATGCTGCCGACGACATTTTGCCCGCTCGCTTGACCTGCTACTTGGAAAAAACAGGAATTCTCCCGTGCTACGCTCAAGCATTTCGTGCAACTTGCAGACCAGAATGCTCTCGAACCCGTGACAAGAATTGTCGCTAACAGTGCATATCCTGCACATGTACAACACAGTTACAACATGGCTCTCCATAGATCCACCGACCATAGCCCATTTCAAGTGGGTCTGGGATTCCAACCCTTGGGACCCATTGATGTTTCACTTCCTCTTTCCACCACACAAACAGACTCTTCCCATGATCAGTCTGCGATCGACAAAGCCACCGAATTCATTGAGAGGATTCAACACATTCGCCAACAAATCCAGGATATTTTGCAGAAATCCAATGCTAAGTACAAGAAGCGCCATGATCAACATAGGGTACCACACCATTTTTAGGTTGGCAACAAAGTTTGGTTACATTTGTAGAAGGGGGGTCTCATGAGGCCCCATCGGAAGCTTCACCCACTTCGTTATGGGCCTTACACTATCACCAAGGTTGTGGGTAGCAATGCTTTTGAGCTCAACACTCCACCCTTCATTGGCCCGCATCTAGTGTTCAATGTGGACCTCCTTCGACCATATTTTCCTCCATTATTGGACATCTCCAAGATCGCAGAACAACTGACACCAACAGACCTCAACCATGACTACATGGAACAAGCATCCATTGATAATATAGTGGACACACAGGTCAAGCGCACTCACGAGCAAAGGATACAACTTTATTGGGTTGCCAAGGTAGGGCAACTCCTACACCAAGGCAAGTGGCTCACCCGAGGCCAAATCTAGCAGAATTTTCCTCACCTAATGGGGGAAATCAATGCAATGGAGACCATTTCTTCTTGAGGGGGGAGGATTGATCCAGGTGGATATTGGTGGACACCCACCTATTCCAACTAGCTCCTCTTGTCTGTTTTTGTTCAGTATGTTCTTCTATACTTCTTTGTAATTGTGGGTTCTACACTTCTGGGGTTGTATGAAGCCCCACACATCCTCCGGGTGGATACTGGTAGATTTTAACCTTGTACAATATTTACTGTAAACATATTTTCAGTAAAAGAATAGAAAATATACAATGGCAAATACAAACATAACACAAAGATTTTTCCCCTGAAAACCCAAACCGGGAAAACCAACATATTCTATATTCATTCATAGTGATACATTGCTTACAATACAATATACATATAGGAGCCAGCAACATCCAAAACCCTAGCCCAATGACCTGGATTAGTCCACAACCCTAATTCCTTAACCGGAAATAGAAAACCATCGGCAAAGAAACCATGTGCCGAAAAAGAACCTAAATATGTGACTCGTGCAAAGAATATAACACATACCCAACATTCTCCCACTTCTTGTTTTCTTTGCATACAGGGGGTTAAAGGATTACATAGTCAACAATCCAGGGCATCAATGCCCATGGATCCTCTACACCAAGAGAATTTCTCAGTGCTCGTAGATTTTGTTAATGAGTCTGCAACATTCTTCAAAGTGTCCACCTTCATCAACGATACCTTCTTTTCTTCAAGCATGTCTCTCACAAAGTGATATTGAATATCAATATGATTTGTCTTTGAATGATAAGACGGGTTATTCGCCAGAAAAATTGCACTCTGACTATCACACTCTATCCTTACATCTTGTCGTACCAACCCAATACTTGAACACAATATTTGTAACCATATTGCTTCCTTACTTGCATGAGGGGCTTCCATGTATTCCGCTTATGTAGTTGAAAGTGCCACTACGGCTTGTCTTTTTCTCATCCAGCTTATTTCTCCTCCAAACAGGTTAAACACATACCCACTTGTAGATCTCCTACGATCCAGATCTCCAACCCAGTCTGTATCCACAAAGCCATGTATATCCACCACTCTATCCAATCTTGGTCTTCCTTTGTAGCACAATCCATAGCTAGCAGTGCCACGCAAACACCTGAAAACCCCTTTTACTGTTGTACAATGCTCCTTCCCTGGTTTTGACATATACCTGCTCAAAACTCCCACTGCATGTGCAATTTCCAGTCTAGTACAGAACATTTCATACATCAAAATTCCAACTGCACTCGCATACGGAACATGAGACATTTCCTTCTCCTCTTCCTATGTCTTGGGACATTAATCCGCAGATAACTTGACACCAATAGGAATAGGAACCTTGACCGGTTTACATTCCTACATATTAAACCTCTGCAATATTGTCTCGGCAAATTTTCTCTGATTTAACCAGAGTTTCCTCCTTTTTCGATCTCTTCTAATTTCCATGCCCAAAATGAAATTTGAAGCACTGAGATCCTTCATGTCAAATTTAGAAGAAAAATGAGTTTTCACATCCTGGATAATCTCCTTGTTGTTTCCTATCAACAACACGTCATCCACATACAAGTCCAAATAAACATAGTGATCCTCTTTGCTTCTTGTGAAGCCAAGTCCCAACATATAAGTATCAAATTTTTTATACCACATCCTCGGTGATTGTTTTAAACCATGCATGGACTTTTTCAGCTTGCATACTAGCTCCTTCTTTCCCTTCACAGCATAACCTTCTGGTTGCTTCATATAGATTTCTTCTTCCAGATCCCCATGTAGGAATGTTTTCTTCACATCCATCTATTCTACTTCAAAATCAAATGCAACAACAACAGATAACAGAAATCTTATAGAGGTTAACTTGGCAACGGGAGAAAAAATCTCACCAAAATAAATTCCCTCAACCTGGGAATAACCCTTTGCTACTAACCGAGCTTTGTATTTCTCCACTTTTCCTTCTGCATTCAACTTCTTTTTAAATACCCATTTGTTTTCAATGGGCTTTCTTCCAGTCGGCAACTCCACTAGATCCCAAGCCTCATTCTTATCCAAAGATGTCATTTCTTCATCCATGGCCCTTTTCCAGAGATTTCCATCCTCTGAATCCACTGTCTCCACAGTTCTAGGATCATCATCAATAATAAACAAAACAAAATTTGAATGGAAATCAGATGGAGTATACCTTTCCAATAGCCTTCTTTCTCGAACCGATCTCCTCAATACTAGAGTATGAGGATCTTCTTCTTTTGATTCATGTTCTTCTGTAGAGTCTGACTCATCATCCTTTAAATCAAACTCTATTTTATTTGGTTCTTCCTTACTTGGTAGGACTTCATGTTTAACAACATCCTTCATTTCTCTAAATACCACATCTCGGCTATACACTACCTTCTTAGTTTCTGGTTTCCAAAGCTTATAACCTATGAGACCATATTTATATCCAATAAAGATACACTTTTCAACCTTCTTATCTAGCTTACTCTTGTTTTCCTTTGGAACATGAACATGTGCATCATAGCCAAACACCTTGAGGTGTGTGAGAGAAGGTTCCTTACCAGTCCATACCTCTTGTGGAGTATTTTCATCCAACGCTGATGAGGGTGATCTGTTGACCAGGTAACATGCAGAACCCACTGCCTCTACCCAGAATTCTTTCCCTAACTCGGCACCACTGAGCATGCACCTTGCTTTTTCCATCAGCGTCCTATTCATCCTTTCAGCAACTCCATTCTGTTGAGGTGTATATGGAGTAGTCTTATGCCTTGCTATACTGCACTTCTTACAGAATTCTTCAAATTCATTCTCGCAGAACTCTCTGCCATTATCTGTCCTCAACACCTTAATTCTTTTCTTTGTTTGATTCTCAACAAGAGAATTAAACTATTTAAACCTGTCAAAGACTTTAGATTTCTTCCTGAGGAAATATATCCAAGTCTTTTTCGAGAAGTCATCTATAAATGAGACATAGTACACAGATTTTCCCAATGATGGGACCGACACAGGTCCAAAAACATCATTGTGAACTAGATGTAAAATTCATTCTGCCCTCGTTGCACCAGAGGGGAATCTTACCCGATTCTTGTTCCCATATAGACAATGTTCATAGAAATCAAAATCCAGAGAGTATTCAGACATACCTTCAACTATACCTTTACCGTGTAGTAGTCGAAGACCCTTTTCTCCGATATGCCCTAGTCTTTGATGCCACAGCATAACCTTTTCTCCAAAGATTGTAGGAGTTCTTTCTTCTTCAACTCCAATATCAGGAACAATGAAACTATTACACCCATCACTAATAGTGCTTCCTTGCAGCTTATACAGAGTTCCAAACCAAACTCCCTTCTGCAACACCATTGCTCCTCGAACCATCCTGCAGGTTTCCTTTTCAAATATTGTTTTTACCCTTACATCGTCCATTTTGCTTACAAAAATCAAATTTCTGGCCAAACCTGGGATGTGTAGAACACCAGGCAGTGCTCTAATCCTTCCATCTATGACCCTCAACTTGACTTTTCCTCATCCTATGATTCTGGTTGTCTAATCATCATCCAAGAAAACATTACCTCCATCATACCTTTCATATTCGCAGAACCACTCCTTGTGGGGAGTCATATGGAAGGATGCACCAGAGTCAACCAACCATGCCTCATGATCTGCATGTGTGCTTGAAGAAGCCAAGTACACATCCCCTCCTTCTTCCTTGGAGGTCTTTTCTTCTGTAGAAGGAGATTCTTCAGATCCCTTCTTTTTTTCAACTTTGGATCTACACTGCTTCTTGTAGTGCCCTTCTTTTCCACATCTCCAACATACCCTTACAAACTTTCCGGGAGATTTAGATCTATCGTTAGACTTAGATCTCCCACTTGAGAACTTAGATCTATTTCTTTCCTGGGAATGTCCTCTTGCAAATAATGTGTATGTGCTCTGTCCTTCCATATTCTTCCGTCTCCTCTCCTCCGATAGCAAGGATGAGACCACTTCATCAAACTTCAAGGCAGTTGTATTACTACCTATGGCCACAACCAAACTATCCCACGAGTCTAGTAAATAACACAGTAAACTAATACATTTATCTTCATCTGAAATTTTAATCTCAACATATACTAACTGACTTACCACAGTATTGAAGGCGTTCAAATGCTCTGCCACCGAGTCTCCATCTCTCATCCTCAGGTTATATAGCTTCTTTCTTAGGAATAGTTTATTTACTAGGTATTTAGACTGATACAACTTCCCCAACTTTTCCCATAAACCCTTGGTCGTAGCTTCCTCTGACACATTTAGTAATATTAAATCTGAGAGACACAGTCGGATTGTGCTCTTTGCCTTCCGATCCATCTTTTTCCAGTCATCTGCTGAAGTTTCTGTAGGTGCAGTAACTGGATCTACCGTGATCCATTGATCTCTGTCCACCAACATATCTTCCATCTTGAGCTTCCACAGCTCAAAAAAAATCCCATTAAACTTCTCGATCTCCATCTTTGAATTGCTTGCCATTTCTTTTCACCTAAAAAATCAATACCACAGATCTCCCACTGTAACAAGGCTTATCACAGTCCCGAGCCAAACCCTTGACCACAAAGGCGTCCCCCTGAAGCCAACAAAAGCTCTAATACGAAATGTAGATTTTAACCTTGTACAATATTTACTGCAAACAGATTTTTAGTAAAAGAACAGAAAAGATACAATGGCAAATACAAACATAACACACAGATTTTTCTCCTGAAAACCCAAACCGGGAAAACCAACATATTCTATATTCATTCATAGTGATACATTGTTTACAATACAATATACATATAGGAGCCAGCAACATCCAAAACCCTAACCCAATGACCTGGATTAGTCCACAACCCTAATTCCTTAACCGGAAATAGAAAACCATCGGCAAAGAAACCATGTGCCGAAAAAGCACCTAAATATGTGACATGATTCCTGAGGCAGAAAAATAAAATCAGGGGCATTTCCCCTACACCCCCCAAGGGGGGCCTAGTGGCCCCCCCTCTAGCCCCCCTGCACGTCCGGCGCAGACGCTCAACCACTACTACTCGTGCAAAGAATATAACATATACCCAACAATACCGGTGGCCTCTCGCCTAATCCAACTGGCTTATTTTGTATGTTTTCATGTCAACACATCTTGTTGTACTTCTAGGGTCGTTTTGGGGCCCTAAACGTTGTTTTTTTGGGTCGCCACAATCAAATAGTAGACGAAGTCGGAGATTGACGACGGAATGTGTATTTATCTGAAATACCTTTCCAACGGGCTATCACGCACCTAAAACGGAGGTCGTATGCAAAAGTTACGACCCTGAGAAGTTGAGGTACCAACTTACACCAACTTACCCATAGGGGCCCACATGACTTTTGGCATTTCACCTTCTAGGGTTAGGTTTTTGGATGTCTAGGGTTTTGGCATTCATGAATAATATCAAAAAGGCCTCTGGAGCCTCATTGTAATCCATTCTGCTAAACAGATGCGCATAGCAGCCACATCTCTTCTTAGAGATAGCTACCACCATTCGAGCAAGTGTTTTCAGTTCTGCAGTTTTACAGTTTTAGCCTATTTCATTATTCAATAGAAGATATTGTTCCCTAGATATCTGTGTTATTCTTCATATATCTGTGTTTATTGTATTCAGTCTGTTAATCAATTCGCTCCGCTCCTAAATTAGGATCAAACATTTAATAACTCAATATTTCACTTAACTTATATCTAATCTTTAGATGCATAAATAAAATAAAAATCATTGTAAGTGGGCAAGGTCACGTTTTTCAAAACAGATCCTTATTGGATTCAACATAGATTCAAGTAAACAACAAGAAGTTCTCAAAGGCAACAAAACCTAAATATTGATATTATTAGAGAAGATTCAAATAAATCTAGTGGAACTTCCACTCACTCACTCTTTTTTGTTCATCTCATCCTTCCAAATTAGTTATGGTTACAAGGACTACAATAAGTTATCATATGAAGAGAAAATTTGTAAGTTTGTCCTTTGCCCTTGCAAGTTTTTCCTTTTCTCTTCATTCACAAAGTAACTTTATCAAATATATACCACTAACCTTGGGGATCAAACATAGTAACTTTCTTTCATTTTGTCTTCTCATTCTAATAATAGGTTTACAATCCTTTTGGGTAGTTGCATACACATTGCTTCCAGTTTGACTTCATTTGATATGTACTTTCATGGAATTATACTACTATCTACTCAAGTTGATAAGTTCATTGTATTACCTTTCTTCCCCCCTTTAGAGGTGTCGTCCGTGGAGTAGGACAACCCAATAACCATTAATTATGACTTAAGCTACTACAACTCATCCATCATCCATATCAACACTAAATGTACCTTATCAAATTATGTCATCGATGCTAAGTTATCATTTTCAAATCCCATTCAATACCATAAACATTCTTAAATAAATTTAACTTAATTATCCTTCCCTAAATATACAATAATTCAACAACTTACCTTTTATTTTATCACTATTCTATAATATATATATATAATCTCCATACATCCCTTACTTCATATTTCATATTTATCTTCTATGCTTGCACCTCCATTTACATCATGGTGTGTCTTATAAATTTAAGATACAAACCAATTCAAAGTTTTACATATTGATTAAATTAAGATTTTGATATTTTATCATATATTCCATTGTTGGAATGCACCATTCACTTTTACTATAACTTAACAACATGCTCCTTGGAGGACCGACGTAGGTGCAGGTGCAAGGAATGGAAGAAGGGAAGGGAGTTGTTAGCAAAACCAGGCCTTCGGAACCAGGGAGACAGATCCTTTAGACATTAATTATAGCATCAGCATTAGCTGATATATCTAAACTTGGGGTCTGTTTTTTTATCTTCACCCATTCCCCCGTCGTCTTATTGTTGTTCTTGTCATTTTTCCCCCTTTTCCAATAGTCTGCAACCATATATCCCTTCTATTTTCTTTACCTTGCCAGACTTTGTCAGGTACTGCAGAGACACTCCTTCTCGCTTTGATGGAAAAGGTAGTCAGTGAACTGATGGGCCCAAAAGATGACGCCATATGGAACAGTGAGGGCATATTCTCTTTAACTGATGACCTTGCAACCCGAGCCCATTTTAATACTAGAATACATTCATTGATCGGGCCCCCTCAACTTTGTCCTATCTCCTCTGGACCTCGGACTACGTTTTCAGCTACCACTACTACTCTCTCGCCTTCATCGAATACCAACATTGTCCATACCATTTCTCCCTCTCACTTTTCACATTCAAACTCTTGTCCGACCTTCATTCCTTCTACTACTAAAACAATTATTCCCTCCTTCACTCCCTCTGGTTACACCCATATTGTTTAGAAGCGAACCACAAATCGGTCTACTATCAACAAACAGACGAGTGCCAATACCTCGGGTTTTACTCTAGCACAAACCAGACCCTGGACTCCAAAAAAAACCAAAAAGAAAATGGTATTAGGGGACGATATTAGCTTGACAGACTCTGTCTCCCTCAACTTGGGTGCCTTAGTGGGACGGATTTATTACATGCACCTGTGCTGCACAAAACTCTTACCTTGGGTGCATTCAAACTGGCAGCCTCTGATAGGTTATGATTCGAAGATCACCCATCTGACTCACGGATGGATTTGCGTCTGCTTTAAAACACCTGAGAACTGCACCCTTATCCTTGAGCGCCTATGGACCTTGGACGGAGGCAACATTATGCTAAAGCACTGGCGGACCAATTTTTACCCCACACAGGATTACTTCAGACATAGGCACTTCTGGGTTCTCCTCCTAGGGCTTCCTTTAAATTTTTGGAACCTAAAAGCTTTGGAATCTATTGACAACGCTCTAGGACGCTTCATCTATGTGGAGCCACAGTCTCTAAAAAGTTCAAACAAGAAAATGGCTAAGGTAATGGTGGAACTAGACATCCATGTTGGACTATCAGAGACTTTTGACATAGAATGGAGAGGCCACATCATCAGGCAAAAACTAGACTACTTGGGCATCCCCTTCAGATGCACACTCTGCAGGAAAACGAGACATCTCAAAGCTGCCTGTACAGGACTTTTTGACGAGGAACAAGATGAAGAAACCATGCTTGACCTGGCCAGCAGGGTGGACTCCCCAGACTCAAATACTCTTCCTCCTTACTCTTTTCCTTCGGATACTGAAGAATCAGTCGACACTAGTACACTTATTGGTAAGCTCAAAAACATTTGTCCCACTCTTTTTAACTCACTTATTACTTTGTAACTATCCTACCTAGACTCGTTACAACTTGGGCAGCCTGACTTTCCCTTACCTTGCTCTGACCCCTCTTCCTCTACTCACTGCTAGGAACCTTCTTCCACACTTTCCTCCATTAACACTTATGAACAGCTTCCGACTCCCCCTCAACCTACTCAACCACCCTCTACATAGGCTATTCTTGCTTCTACTACCCTCCCCTTCATTTCCCCCAAATATGTTCATACTTTAACCTATGTCCCGAACCCTTCACAATCCTTACTCACTCCCACTCCCACTCCCACACACAACTAAATCCACTCCCCTTCGCTCTTAGCAGCCTCGACTATCTCCCCCTCTTGGACTTTTACTACAAATCTGACTCCCTCTACTACTCTAGATATTGAGGGCCTTGATTCTATAAACACCTTACAAGACTCTCTCTATAACCGGCCTAGCACTAGCGACTCACAGCGAGGGGAAAACACTTTTTTTGGAATGATGGACACACTCCTTCCCACTTTCAAAGAAGTCCTCACTCCTATTCCCCTGCTTGCTTACCTGGGGAAGTCGATCCATAAGACAACACCTGTGGAGGGGACCTTGGCACTTGCAGCGAATTCTGACGGGGTACAAGATCAAGAGAATACTTGGTCCAGAGGCTTTGGATACGTACATTCACCTATAAAAACTCGTAGTGCCACTCCTTCCATCTCAAATTCTCCTATACAATCATCTGAAAATGGGGCATTTAGAGGCATCAAAGCCCTAACATGTGCCAAATAATTATCATTCTCTCTCCAAATATCTTAGGGATTGGAGGATCCCTAAAAGCCTCTGCCTTTAGGAGACTCCTTCTCTGTCTCTCCCCGAACATCATTCTCTTACAGGAAACTTTGACAGATGGGCAGAAAGCTAGGTTTTTCATCAATAAATTCTGCTCGCATTGGATCACTTGTACTGTTAACTCACTGGGTAATTCTGGAGGACTCGCAGCTGCGTGGGACCCTACAAAATTTGCACTTACTCCATATTTTTGCTGTGGTGGAATACTCCTCTCCTGCACCAGCACCTGGAATAATAAGGCGTTAAATCTTCTCAACATCTACGGACCTTGTCAACAAAGGAAGACCTTCTGGAACAAAGTCGAACACTTTGGACTCCTCGACCTCCAGAATCTAATCATTGTCGGCGATTTAAACTTTACCACAAACTTGGGTGAAGTGTGGGGCGATTCAGCGTCAAAGATCCACTGTCTGATTACTTTAACGAACTTTTCTTATCACATAATCTGATAGATGTCAAACCGGATACTTTGGCACCCTCGTGGCGCAATGGTAGAGTGGGACCGGCATCAGTCTCAAAGCGATTGGATCGCTATTTCATCTCTGAAATTTTGCTTACGGTGGACAATAGGATTCGAACTTGGGTGGACAGCCCATATATTTCTGACCATGCCCCTATAATTTTACAATTTGGTCCACCAACGATACGTCTCTCGCTTCCTTTCAAGTTAAATTCATGTTGGCTATCGGAGGATGGTTTCATTAAGATTGTACACTCTGTGTGGAAAGACCAAAAATTCCTGACTGAAACAGGAATACATCAGCGCTTATCATGGAAACTAAAACAGCTCTGAGCACATATAAAAATATGGGCAACACAACACAGACTCTCTGCAGCTCAGCGTTTACAAGTTCTGGAAACTAGTATAAAAGATATACATCTACTTGAACTTTTGGAGGGGATTGATGGGATCAGACAAAAACACTTAAAAGACTTAGAATCTGAGAGAAATATACTCCTACTTGCAGACGAAGCTCTTTGGCGCCAAAGATGTAGAATCAAATGGATACAATGCGAGGATCTCAACAACAAATATTTTCACAGATTTGCCACCAATTCCAGGAATAATAAGCACATCTGGGATATCTTGGATGACTCAGGAACACTTCACAGTGGACAGCAGGCCATTAAATATGCTTCAACAATTTATTTCAAGAATTTGTATGCTGAAAAACCGATTTCTTCACTTCAGGAACAGATTGAGGTAGCCCAACTTTTCCCCAATTCGGTCACTCAAGAGGACACTATTTTACTGTACAGCCCATGTACCTTAACTGAACTCCAGTTGGCTTTAAAATCTTTTGCATTGGACAAAAGTCCAGGCCCCAATGGCTGGACTGTGGAGTTCTATCTTCATTTCTTTGATTTGGTGGGAGCTGATCTCCTGGAACTTGTTGAAGATTCCCGATTAAATGGCAAGATAACTGGGGCTATAAATTCCACCTTCCTGACTCTAATTCCTAAAGCTAATCATCCCACAACCTTTGCCGACTTTTGTCCTATTACCCTCTGTAACCTCTGCTACAAGCTCATTTCTAAAATCAACAGAATTAGGCCCATCCTCTCCCGTACCTTGTCAGCCGAACAACTTGGTTTTCTAAAAGGCCGACAAATTCTTGATGCAGTTGGCTCTGCACAAGAATGTCTATACAGTATCAAGCATAAGAAAATTCCTACCCTCATTCTTAAACTAGATCTTAAAAAGGCTTTTGATTGCTTAAATTTTGCAGTGCTCATTAATGGAGAACCTTCCACCTTTTTTCACAGCCGCAGAGGTCTCTGATAGGGCTGTCCACTCTCTTCGCTCTTATTTATCTTGGCAATGGAAGGACTAAGCCTACTTCTAAAAAAAATCCAGACTGAAGGTAGGATCTCTGGGATAAAAGTCTCTAGACTAGTCAAAATCCTACATCTCTTCTTTGTTGACGATGTCCTCATTCTGACAAATGCAAACTTGATTGAATGGTTGGAAATCTCAAAAATCCTAAAGACTTTTTGCACTGCATCGGTTCTTCAAATTAACTGGACCAAGTCTACCTTTCATTTTGCCAATATACCAGCACAAATTCTGGAACATTTAAAAAATATATTTCCACACACTTTTGTCCACCTATCTATTGGCTTCAAATACCTGGGTTATTTCATTAAGGAAGAACAATATAGGGCATCAGACTGGGACTGGTTAATCAAAAAGGTGGAGAATAGAGTGAGCCACTGGTGTAATAGATGGCTTACCATTGGTGGTTGTTTTACACTTATAAAATCTGTTCTTGAGGGACAACCAATTTATTGGATGGCCCTTGCAGCCATACTTATCTCTGTGCTGGAAAAACTCAGATCTATCACCTACAGATTCCTTTGGTCGGGCAGCAAAGATCTTCAGAAAATTCACCTATGTAATTGGAAAATGATTGCTAAACCAAAATCTAAAGACGGATGGAAGATTAGGAACATTTTCAAGTTTAATGAAGCCCTGGCTGCAAATTCACTTTGGCATGCCTTAACATCCAATGGTATCTGGAGTGCTATCATCAAGGATAAGTATTTACCTTTTACTTCTGTTGTCGATTGGCTCTGTGCTGGCGTCCCCCCTAACTGTTCTGCTTCTCAAACTTGGAGAATTATTACAAAGTCTACACCTTGGATTAACAAAGGGATACACTAGATTCCTGGATCTGGCCATTCCATCACTGTGGGTGTTGATCGTATTACTGGTCTCAACAATACCTCTATACTCTCACCACAGTTAATTTCTCACTTAAATTCAAAGACTATATATTACCTATTTCAAATTCGCCAAACTAATCCCCCCGTGTCTCTTTCTGCTCATTGGAAAACCAGTCGTGAGCTTGAACTCCCCTCGGCCTTGGTACACGAATGGGACAACTATTGTCAAGAACTCAATCGTCCTGGCATCCAGCTCAAAGACCAAGTTGATCAGATGATATGCGACTGCGGGGACAACACTGGCATCTTCAGCGTCAAAAAATTATATATAGCAATCACTACATCAGTGTGGCCCTCTACCATCAACGACTGGCGCCTCAATCTTTGGAAATGGAAGCTCACTCTTAAATTAAAAATTTCCACTTGGCTTTCTTTGAAGAAAAAAATCCCCACCTGGGAACTTCTTCAGAAAATCGGGTGGAGCGGCCCTAGTATCTGTCAATTATGTTTCAATGGAGAGGAGACAGTCGACCACCTATTCACCCACTGCCATTTCGCTCGACTTGTTTGGTACAAAATTACACATGACTGCAATCCTAGTTCGGTTTGGCTTGGAAACACTACACAGGATTGCTTTGAACAATGGACCACAACAGAGAAACATTATAAAACTCTTCCTCTTATGGTCAACTGGTATATTTGGTTGTCCAGGAACTATAAAATCTTTGAAAACAAGACTCCAAACAATGGTGTTGTAGCCTACAAAGCACTGGGAATGTTCCAAAGTTGAAAAGATTTGTATCTGGATAAAGATAAGAACAAGCTTCTTGTCAAGCCTCCTCACATTATTGATATACAAACAAGGTTGTTTGATGGTGCATCCCAACAGAATGGAAATCTGAGTTGGGTAGGGGGGATGATAAAAGCTAGTACAACATCCATTTATAGGTGGACTCTCTGCTGTGGCCCATGCACTAATACGAGGGATGAATTACTAGGTGCCTGGGCAAATCTTCTTTTGGCCTCTAGGCTCAATATAGACCGTCTTCATTTGATAGGGGACTCCAAACTTATCATTAACTGGCTAAATCAAATGGATAATCTACATATCATAACCCTCTTGGCATGGATAGACATAATTCGATTGCTTAAGTGCCATTTTAAGGATCTATTCTTCTCACACATCTCTCGTGAGTACAACATGAAAGCATATTTTTTATCCAAGTCTGCCCTACAGAGAAAAGCATGTATCTTATACTTCAGTCATTGGCTGGATGGTCATGAGGGTCCCACACATACCATTCAAATTTTTTAAGATAATGGACACTCCTTGTCTTTGATCTTCAACTGTACAGTTTCTCACTCCTTTTTTTTCTCTCATTTTCCCTATTAAAAGATTTGTTGAACTTATCGAACTGTTCTATTTTGTAATTGAGAACCCGATCAGTTGACAGCATGCTTGTCATGCCTGCCTCATGTTTTGTAGAAGGCCTATCAAGATAGAAACTTGTTGCTGATATAAAATGTGGCACTTTGTTGCGAGAACACATTATATTATTATAATATAATTGAGAAATTTTTCTTTCTGGAAAAAAAAACAACATGCTCCTTTACCAACTAATTAAGTATGCCCCTTCTTTAGTGTCTTCACTCATGCCGTTTTAAAATTCAACTCAATGGTGGATAATTATCCAACCACGCGGTTGATTTTCATGTGAATCCTTCGCAACCATAATTAAATACTTAGTTAGATTTCTATTTCTTTAATTGAAACCAAATTTACGTTAGCAGCATGCAAACATATTACTCTTGCTTAAGAATTTCCATGGTTAATAATATTTAGGTTTTAATATTCGTTTTTTAATTTTATAGGGAAAAAAAATTAACCATATCGATTTTTCATTCAATGAATTCAAAGAGGGTATTATCTCATCCAATAGGTTGGACAACAGTCGATTGATAAGATGGTCGTCGAGGTAAATCGTAGGGAGGCATCAATCAATTAACAATTTAGGTTTAATATTAATAATAATTTGTTTATGTAGACGACCGCGCACGCTCTGAGGACCGCCTAGGGTTACGACTCTAATTCTCCTTAGTTGTTGCTTCTATGGCTGCCCCCAGAGGAGGGGAGCCGCTGCCCCCTCCTTCTACTGCAGCCTCCTTCCGCAAGCTCCTGGCCTCCCAAGGCAAGAAGCTTCCTCCTATTGAACCCCCCCAGCTTCGTCAAGAAGCTCGATTTGATCCCGAAAATAGATCTACCACCAGATCACCCAATGCGGGTAGCAATCTCTCTTTCAGACCATGGACTGGTAGGACAATTCATGGGGCTTTGGCCGTTAGCCCGAACCACAGATAACTAGATCCAAAGGAACTAGCGACAGCTAATCAAAAACAGTGTAACCTGTTATGCAGTGGGAAGAGGATTCTTCATCTTCAAATTCATCTCCCAGGAAGACAGAGATCTCATCTTCAAGAACGGGCCGTACTTCATGGGCACTCAAGGGATATATCTGAATCGTTGGACTCCAAGCTTTGACCCTGCGGTAGAAGTTCCCAAGGATGTCCTAGTTTAGGTCAGGCTTCCCAATCTCCCGATCCACTGTTGGAACCCCACTTCGCTCCAGGCAATCAAAAATGGGCTAGGTCAATATATTGATAGGGCAGATCCCAAAGACCAATACTCATGCGCGCGCATCTGTGTGGAAGTGGACCTAGAGGTGGGGCTACCCGAAGCGATCAAATTAAAGGTTGGAGAATGGCAGCATTACCAGAAGCTTGACTATGAACAACTACCATTCAAATGTAGGGGACGCCATGAATACGGCCATTTCTAAAGAAATTGCCCTGAAAACCCAAGCAAGGAGAAAGAAAATGGAGAAGGCTGGCAACAACCAAGAAAAGGGAAAACTATAATCAAAGCAAAAGGTCCAAGGAATGAAAAGACACCCCCCCACATCCCAAGGAACAAGGAAACCAACCAGACATAATGGCAGAGAACAACTTCAGATTGTTGGATCAAGAACATGCAAGGAAAACAACAGAAGAAAATCTAAAGGAAACGCCCGTAGCCGAAGAGATGCATGAGAAATCATCCCCAGAAACTAGAGAGATCCCAGAAGAAGAGCAAGGCAAGACTAACACAGAAAAGGACACAAGACCGGACACAGAAGAAGGAGAGGTCTCCTCAAATAGTGATTACGAGGGCACAAGTGACGCCTTGGTCACTCAAAAGAAAATAGGCAGAGGAAGGAAATCCAAGAAAGAAGAAAGAGACAAGGAGACCTACAAAGACGTCCTAAATGGCACACAACCAACAATAAGACAACTTATCAATGTAAGACAGACAAGGAAGCACTCCAAGGCTCTTCAAGGAGCCCACACATCCCCCCCAGGTAAACCATGAAACTAATCTCCTGGAATTGCAGGGGCTTCGGCAGCAAAATGAAAGAAGAAGCATTTAAAGACATCATAAGAACCTCAAAGCCCGATATCCTACTGCTCCAGGAGACCAAGATGGATAAGCAAGACTTCCTCAACACAACAAATGCACTATGGAAAATAAGCCAACGAACAACAGAAAGCGCAAGAGGTGCCTCAGGCGGTATAGGCACCATCTGGAACACTATGAAGTTCGATCTAGTCAACTCTTAAACAAGCATGCACTGGATACACACCAACCTTCTTAAAAAAGAAACGGGTCGACTAGTAAGTCTCTTCAATCTTTATGTACCAGTCCTTTTGGAAGAAAAAATAAATTGTTGGGATACCTTAAAAGATTACCTGCTCCTAAATGAGCTTGATAATATCGTTATTGGGGGGGACCTAAATGTGACCCTAGCATCAACCGAGAAAAAAGGGGGCTCCATTGTGTGAGACCCAGCAAGAGAGTGGGTAGAAGATATAATGTCAGATTGGGAGCTAGAAGATATCAAACCAACCAAAGGTAAATACACGTGGTCAAATAAGAGGGTAGGGCTAGAGCACATTGCTGCTAGGCTAGACAAATTCTTAGTCCAAAGCTCCTTCTTACTCCTGGGCCTCATTCCCACCTCTTCGATCCTCCCGCATAGTGTGTTAGACCACAAACCAATCATGTTAGAAGTTTCTTTTGACAAAAATCTCGGACCTATCCCCTTCAGATTTAGTCCAGCCTGGATCCAAGATGAAAGCTTCCAGAAGCTAGTTACCAAAGTATGGAATGATACAGTAAGAGGATCAACCTTCTTTGTTTGGGAAGAAAAACTCAGGAGACTAAAGACAACACTAAAGTCTTGGGTAAAAACCTAATCAAATTCAATTAAAATTCGCCAAGAAGCCTAAAAGAAGCTAGGGAATCATTAGCTGGAAATGGAAAATCAGGAAATCACCTAAGAAATCTTGTACCAAGAAGACCAGCTTCAAAGGAACTGGCATCAAGCCTGCCGAGAGAAGGAAAATTACTGGCGACAGAAATCTAGAAGTCTTTGGTTGGAAGCAGGAGATAAAAACACTAACTACTTCCATAAACAAGCTGAGGCAAGAAAGCAGTTCAAGAAAGTCACGAAAATTCAAGTTCAAAATCAAACAATAACCAACTTTGAAGGTATAAAAGCAGCTGCGGCAGAAGCCTTCGAAACTCTCTACACAGAAACACAAGGGACTGCAATAGATTCCAAAGATTACCCACTCTCTCTTGTCCTAACCCTCATCCAAGAAGAAATCAACAACAACCTAACAAAGGAAATCACCCAACAAGAAATAAAAGAGGCACTTGATCAAATGAACCCAGACAAAGCTCCGGGACCAAATGGATTCACAGCTAGATTCTATCAGCACAGTTGGGACATCATTAAATCGGACCTAATGAAACTGATCCAGAAATCTCAGACCTGCAGCAAGTTAGGAGGCAGAACAAACTCGTCCTTCCTAGCGCTTATTCCAAAGGAAAAAGGAGCAACCAGCTTCGACAGGTTCCGTCCAATCTCCCTTTGCAACACAAGCTACAAAATCCTCACAAAAGTTATAGCCAACATAATTAAAAAAATTCTTCCTATAATCATCCCGGAAAATCAAGGTGGGTATATAGTGGACAACATCATCCTAGTCCAAGAGGCCCTGCACTCAAGCATCCAGAGAAAAGACAAAGGTATGATAATAAAGCTTGATCTTGCTAATGCATTTGATAGAGTTAGGCATAATTTTTTATTCAAAGTCATGGGAAATTTTGGTTCTGCCCCAGCCTTTGTAAACTGGATAAAAGATTGTATTGGCTCCCCATCGATAGCTCCACTAATGAATGGGAGGGAAACTAAGTTCTTTCAAGCCTCCAGAGGACTCCGGCAAGGCTACCCCCTCTCTCCTCTTCTCTATGCAATCCAGACGTCAGTTTTGAGCTTCCAATTGGATCATTGCTAGACACATAACAACCTCCTCGGCCTTAGGATAGCCCTAGGGGTAAAGGATATCAACCATGCCCAATTTGCAGATGACACGTTCCTTATGGGAGGTGCGAGCTTAAAAACAACAAGGAAATTCAAAAAAGAATTAGATGTTTACACAGAAATCTATGGCAGCGTAATAAGCCTTACTAAAAGCAAGATCTTTGGGTGGAACATAACGCCAAGGGAAATGCTTGAAATTGCTAGAATACTGGGAATGGAAGGGTGTACCAATTGGGATGCTTTTAAATACCTGGGAATCCCAATTTTCAAATCCAACCCAAGAGCCTCACACCGGAATCTGCTGATAGACAAGTTAAAAAACAAAATAAACTTCTGGGGAGCAAGCTTGTTAAACCTTGCAGGTAAAGTGGTCCTCATCAAAGAAGTTCTAGCCAACATTCTGATCTATCAAAGCTCCTTATTATTGGCCCCAGCTATCATAATCCAAAAAATTGAAGCATCGTTCAGAAGATTTATGTGGGAAGGGGGAAAGCAATCAAGGAGAAAACTGCATCTAGTAAGCTGGGAAAAAGTCTCTAAGCCAATCTTAGAAGGAGGCCTCCATTTTAAAAACATCCACACTCAAAATCTATCCTTAGGGGAAAAGATTCTCTTAAACCTAATCACTGGAAATTCCTCCTGGAGTAAAAAAACGCTTTGGAAGAAGTACTTTCGAGGCCCAAGGAAAAAATGCCTTGATCGCCCAGCAATGGTGAAAAAAGGATCCCCAATCTTCTCACTCTGCCAGAAGGCGCTGATCCATTTTAGCCCTCACCTCACTTGGATACCAGGAAATGGGAAAAAATTCAATGTTTGGAAAGACTCAATCATGGGAGACCCACCTCTAGGCTCGAGACAGGGTCTTGAACGACTTAAAGAGTGGATGAGAACTCATAACTTAAATAACCTTTGGGACATCTCAATCTGGGGAAGTGATGAGCACAATTCCTGGCTAAGGTGGGGGGTTACTAACAGACCTCCAGAATTAGAAGTGGAATGGAACGCTCTGACGTACTGCCTACAAGGGAAATCTTCCCTAAAAAAAGAAAAAAAGACAAGAGAGGTTGGGGAGCGGGCTCTGGAATTTACACCACTTCAGCAGGGTATCAACACACAATGTCTATCCCTAACGTCCCCCCAAACCCAGCAATTTGGAAAGCAATTTGGACCTCCAAATCCATCCCAAAGGTTGATATGTTCGTTTGGACCATGGAACACAGAGGTATCATAACTGGAGAAAAATTAAAAAGAAGAGGATGGGAAGGACCTCACAGATGTCCTCTCTGTCTTCAAGAAGAGGAAACCACAGACCATCTACTCCTAAGCTACACTTACTCTAAAGAAGTCTGACAGTTGGCCTTGGGACTGTAGACCAACACTATAGTTGTGCCTCAAGAGGCTAACAACCTGCTCCAAAACTGGAATTCCCTTTGTCCCTTCCAGACTTGAAAAAAGGGCCAAATCTCCACCCTGTGGAGAACCCTCCCAAAATTCATACTCTAGAAGATTTGGCTGGAACGAAATAACAGGTTATTAAGGGAGATCAAAATCAGCCCAACTCAAGTTGCAACCAAGATAAGGCCTATTTTGGGGAGAGTGCACCCTACTTCTGCAAAGCAAAGAACTCAAGGCCACTAGAACAAGAAGAGGAATACTGGATTGATCACTTTAAACTCCAAGATCAACAAAAGAAAACAGATAATAATTCACACCAAGAAACATGGGAAGTTCGGAAGGAGGAGCAGGAATTCGAAGATTGGAAGAGAAAGGAAAATAAACAAATTTTGTTCTTTGATGGGGCCTCCAAAGGGAATCCAGGTTTGGCAGGTGGAGGAGGGGTCCTGGTAAGCCCCACCAGTATCCCGGAACTCAGTTTTGCCTGGGGACTCGAAATAGAAACTAACAATAGAGCGGAAGCATTGGCTCTCTAGTAGGGGCTAAATCAAGCAATTAACGACAACGTCTAAGATCTGGTAATAATAGGGGACTCATGGTTAATAATCCAAGCCTTAATCCTCTGTAACAAAGTCAAATATGCAAAACTCCAACACATCCTGGAGAAAATCCAACTCCTTCTTGGAAATCTTAGATCTTAGAAGCTTTACCACGTCCTCTGGAATTTGAACATGGCAGCAGACGCAAAGGCCAATAAAGGAGTCCTCTCTTACATTGGAACCTTACAACTTAATGGAACCACGACCAGAATGGACCTACCTTGACACTTGGGAAATGAGTTATGGAGTGGACATGGGCGCGAGCTGGAAAGGGAAAAAATCTCATGACAGAAGGTACAAGAGAGAACCCAAGGCACTCAAAGACAAAGAAAATGTCAGAATGGATGGACTTAACCATCACTCGAGCGTTGAAACTCCAGGGAAAGCCGTCAATCCAGCAGGACATCCATCCCTCCCAGATTGCACGAATCTTTTAGGGGAAATGATCTGGGAGGAAACTAAAGTTAAAAAGGGAACCAGGGAAGATCCCACTCATCCCTGGAGCATACGAAGGAAAATAAAAAAGTCGCGCATAGGAAGAGTGGTCAGTGACGAGAGGTGTGCGCACAGCTGCAGAAAGCCAGGAGAAGAAAAGAAGGCGAAGGAGATGGCATCCAATTTGGGAAGCAAACCCACGACTGAAGAAAGGTTGAATGCGCTGGAAGACTCCCTACAAAATCTCAAGCAAATGTTGAACCACCAACTGGATTTTCTCCAGAATTTAGACATTGATGCAGGAAGGCATTTGGAGATGCTTGAAGAAGACATCACCACAACGAAATTTGGGCTAACAGAGGAGCTTGGAAAGCTTCGCAAAGAGCTCAAAGACCCCAAACAAGAGCTCGAAATCAGAGTCAGCCAACTGGAAGGAAAAATGGCACAACTGAACAAGGAATGGAAGCAGGAACGTGACCCAAAGTAATTTGATCAGTAACTCAAAAGCAAGGACTGGAGATTTGCAAATACTTCAGCGAGGAAGGCGTTTTGTATAGAAGCCTCCGCAGTAAATAATTATGTGAAACTCCAAATCTTCCCACCCCTGGTAGGAAAGTAAAACCTCCAGGTCTTGTAACCGAATATTAGAGCTTGTCTCATTACATATGTAACAGCACCAGTGGCTTCACCACTGTCTTTTATAATAAAAAATCCATTACCCGGTTTTGTCAAAATAATAATAATAATAATAATAATTTGTTTTTAAGGTCACATCTAAGCAAGACACCAAATAGGTGTATGAGACCTTATTGTTTATGGGACAAGGGACTTCCTCCACACATCGATTATGACTGCTAAAGTCTACGAAGGTATGCATACCCTATCCTCCTCTGGATTTGAATCTGTGACCTCCAAAGAGGAAACATGTCTTCTTAACATTTGCATGCATTTCCAATAGGTCAGCTCCATAAATAACACCTTGTTTCGTCTAACACAATATTGAATCGGCTCACACATAGATGCTCTATGATGCACCGAAACATAATTATAGTTACCAAATGCAATGAAACATAATTATAGTTACCAAATCCTATAATAGGGTGGTCGAATTTATCGCCTCCATTTTTAGGATGACCTCTTATAACGATCGACCTATCTATGGAATATGTTGACCTATCTTAAGAGTGGGTACATGAATGACCTCAACCTACATTCTCTTGAGAATCCATTTTGAACCTCTCCCAACCTCAAGATTGCATAAATAAAGTAGATCAACTTATTATTAGTATTATTATTG